>QJPP01007354.1:0-275435 GCA_003996215.1 Jaltomata sinuosa
GGGGTAACATATGAAAAAGTAGAGCCAGGATCTATAAGTGCATAAACAGCATGAGTAGAAATAGTCAATGTACCTGTAACAACATCAGGTGACGATTCCAAGTCCTGGCGACCGGCTAGAGCATAAGTGCGATTCTGACCACCGCCTGAACTGCATGCTCCTCCTCCTCCTCTACCTCTACCATGACCTGGTGTAGCCTGTTGTCCTGTCCTAGGAGGACGAATAGTAGATGAAGAAGCTGCCATCGACCCTGTAAGCTGGGATATCTCACTCCTACCTCTACTCGGACAGTCTCGCATAATGTGACCAGGATGCCCACACGAATAACAAGTATCTGAACCCAGGCGACATATCCCAGGATGCTTCCTACCGCACTAAACACAAGGTGGCAAAGGTGGCCTCATCTGACCTGAATGCCCCTGGCGATAGGAACTAGATGCACCTGAACTGTGGCCTGGTCCAGTCTGAGAAAAACGATCATACCTCTGCCTTTGCAACTGATATGGGGCACCACTAGTAGGGTAGGGTGATCGCCTATTAAAATGTGGCCTACCATTACCTCGTGGCTCTACATAGGACCCAGTAGATCTAGCCCTCTTATTCTGATCCCTTTCTCGGCTTTGGTTATCTCCAATTTGTACTTCAAGATCCTCTGCAGTCTGAGCAATAGCCTGTATCTTAGAAATATTTATATCCTCTTGTGTGGCTGCTATTGTTAATCCCTTAATCAATTCATCCTTAAGGCCACACACATATCGATGAACTCTAGCTCGCATCGTACTCACAATATCGGGGGCGTACCTGGCTAATGAATTAAACATGAGGCTGTACTGTCGAACATTCATATTGCCCTGCCTAAGGGCTAGAAATTGATCAAGTCTGGCCTCTCGAACCTCCTGTGGAAGATAGTGAGCTAGGAAGGCCTCTGAAAATTCCTCCCATTCAGCTGGGGTGCATTTGATCCCCTAGACCGATCCCAAGCCTCGAACCATAAAATGGCCACATCTCGTAACCTGAAAGATGCAAACTCCACTGCCTCCACTACTGTTGCATGCATGACTCGAAGTACTCGATAAGTTTGATCAATAAACTCCTGAGGATCCTCACGTGGGTCAGAGCCTGTAAATATAGGAGGACTTAGGCTGATAAACTCTCGAGCCCTAGAACTTTCTGAGCCACCTGACCTAGCACTCGTTGATGCCCCAATTTGTTGTTGTTGTGTGGCTACCATCTGGGTCAATAATCGCACAGCACTCCTGATGTCCTGGTCCTCTGCTTCAGGTGGAGGAGCTACATGTGCTGGTTCATCTCTAGCTATCTCAGATGCCACTGGAGCAGGTGGGGTCAGGGGTACTGGATCCCCTCTAGTCTCATCAGGTACTTGATGAACTGGGATCTCTGGTGTCGGTGATTCACTTTGAGCCTTAAATCTATCCAATCGGATAGGCGGGGAACGACTAGTACCTTCCTCATATCCGTGCCAACCCGTCGGCTACTCATTTGTCTGGTCACAGGCATTTCTGTAAACAAGAAATAGAAAAACATGAATTAGACTTCAAACATCTTATGACCTCGCTCTATTGCACGATCTAGCAAATGAAAGAAGGATAACAATTCCTAAATGTCCCGTAGCCTCATGATTATAGGTATGGTGCACAACACACTCATAAGCAAGACTCTACTAGACACGACTTGTAGACTCCCTGGGATTCGACGTGCTCTGATACCAAGTTTGTCACGCCCCAAACCATGGGAGGCATGACCGACACCCGAAGCCCCAAAAGGCCGAGGGTGTCAAAATAGAGTGTATCTCTATTGAACCTATTGGAGGTTTGAGACCGACAAGGTCTCTAAGAATAGCAATTTGAAACACTAAAAGCTCAATAGTAGTTAAGCAACTCAAGGCCGACAAGGCTATTATCATAGTAGATAGCTAATAACAAGGCCGACAAGGCCATACCCAACACTGATATACATATACACATCTACAAGCCTCTAGGAATAAGTAAAATATCTCATATCCAAGACAGGGCCCTGGACTACCCATAAGTTGTACATATACATAACCTGGTCAAAATATAAGCTAGACCTCTGACTCGTCAGCTCCAGGAAGAATGGAGCTTACCAAAATGGCTGAACTCTGCAACTCCTACTGAAGAGATCTGTCTGGGTATCTTTCTGGACCTGCAGGCATGTATGCAGCGCCCCCAGGCAATGGGGACATCAGTACGACAATAATGTACTAGCATGTAAGGTAGAAACATAAAAGCAAGTCGCAAGTAGTAAATCCGAACAAGATAAAATATGAAACTTGTAAACTGTAATTGGTAAGACTCATTAAGCTCTTTCTCCTTTATTCTTTCTAGAACACAACACATGCATTAACTCACGCTGCAACTCACTCTTTATAACCCACACTGAACCACAATAGCGCCTCGGCGCACCCTATATTTAATAGCCTCAATATGGAAGTAGCGCCTCGCCGCACACTATGTATATAATGGCCTCAATATGGAAGTAGCACCTCGGTGCACACTATGTGTATAATAGCCTCAATATGGCAGTAGCACCTTGGTGCACACTAACACGCAAACCACGCATAATAAGTGTATTACTAGATTGACCTTCAAAGCTATTCTTGTTATTTATGAAGGTTGATTTAGATAACTTCTTTAGCCTTGGCTTACTAGGTGTTGGACTCAACATACCAAACACATATAAATGGGAATTTGACTTTCTAACTTTCCTTGTATACTTTCTAAAGCTTGATTAGAGATCACAATACAAAGAAGAAACTTGACAAAAGGATAACTTACATTTCGTGCAAAAAGAATCAGATTTTTATAAGAAGGCGACTTGAATCACCATAATGTATAAATTAGTTCCTTAAGACTTGTTGAGTTACCAAATCAGATCTCTTACAACAAAATATTCAAATTCCTTCTTTCGGAGATTTAGAGTTCTATTTCTAGATTCATGCCGATAAGGAATAAAAAAGCCTTAACATACCTCGTTCCATCCGAAGATTGCGCTTACCACAACTTGGACTTTCCCTTATTAAGTTAATCTACAACACAAGGGTATAATGAAGCTAATATTAGCTCTTAAACCTGCTGCAACATTCCCAAAACAGTAGCTAAACATTTCCCGTGCAGATTTACGTATTTTGCATTAATTAAAGGTGTATCGTCACACCTTTCTCCCCTTATCCAATACACATCACACACACACCAACCTACTGCCTCCAATAATACAAAACACATCAAACATCCCCTACACAACTCACCATGCCGAAATACAATAGCAACACATTGAACCCACGGCTTCCGATCGCCGTCCCGTGAGTTCTTAACAACAATTCAACAACAATTGTCCATCCGAGCTTCAATCCAAAAATATTATTATGGGCAGAGTACTTACCACACTTGAAGGTGTGTTTTTATCCTCTTTTTATTGATGCTTTAAAAGCTTAAGTACCCCCTACACATACACCAACAAGAGAAGAATAAATCTCTTAATTGTTACACAATTTCTATGTGTTAAATCATAAGAAAGGGGCTGCCATAGTTCATGTCTTTCTTACCATAGGATATCCTAGCTATATGTAGTAGATTAATACCAAGATAAAAAGTTGTTTAACTCACCTTAAGCTTCAATTAATCTTGGTCTTCTTAGAACCCTAAAGGGAGAGAAGGGCTGCCAAAAGGAAATGAGATAAGAGAGAATTTTTCCAGCTTTTTGTGATCAATAGTTTGTCAACAAAAGGTATGTATAAAGGGACCTTTTTGGCCGACTTTTTTTAGTATATTTGGGCCAAAATGGGTCAAGAAACTTGGGCCAAAATTACCCTTTGCTTGGGCCTCAAAAGGGTTAAGTTTTGGGGCTGATTTTGGGCTTCTCTTGGGTCAAAAATGTGGTCAATATTGGTGGCTAACTTTTGTAGTTGTTTGGGCCAGATTTGGTTGTGCTTTGATGGGCCAACCTTAAGCTTCATTTGGGCTACCATTAGGTCTAATAATCCATGGTGTTGCTGCCCGTAATCGGCCCTCGGAACTTAGTTCGTTAGCGTAGGTAGGGGATGCACCTACTTGTCACCTAAGAGCTTAGATAAGTCGAGCAAGTACCTCACTTGTTTTATCTCATTTTCAAAACCCTCCTCCTTATACTTTAACTTAACACTTATATACAGTTGAGCATTTCAAATTCTAGGCCAAAGTACCCCTTCACAATCTCGAGCTCAAATACCTTCGTCGATATTTACTTAGTCACATAGGTTTTGAAAGGTACGGGGTGTTATATAAAGCCAACCTATAAGCCATTGCCCCCCCCCCTCTAAAAAATCTCGACGGGTCTAATATACCTCGGACTCAACTTGCCTTGTTTTCCAAATCGCATAACACTCTTCACGGGTATGACTTTGAGCAAAACATGCTCACTTTTTGCAAAGTGCATGTCTCTAACCTTCATGCCTACATACTCATTTTGTCGACTATGAGCTGCTAAAAGTTTCCATTAGATGAACTTTACTCTTTCCATGGATTCCCTTACCAAGTCTGTACCCAATGGTTTTGCTTCAGTCGAATCAAACCAACCAATGGGAGAACTACACCTCCTCTAATAAAAAATATCAAATGAGGCCATTTCTATGCTAGAGTAGTAATTATTGTTATAAGCAAATTTTGCTAGCACCAGATATTGCTCCTAATGACCCCCAATGTCCATCACAGATGCATAAATCATGTCCTCTAATACCTAAATTGTACGCTTGGACTGCCCATCAGTCTGAGGGTGAAAGGTTATACTCAGGTCCAATCTTGTCCCCAACTCTTCATGCAACTTCTGCCAGAAATTAGAGGTGAATTGGGTACCTCTATCATAAATAATAGAGATAGGAACTCTGTCACGACCCGATTTCTCGGTCATGATGGCACCTACAACCCCCCAGTAGGCAAACCAATTCCCGTAGCCCAGGATAGTTAGTAATGGGCTACTATCTAACAAATAAGAGGGAGTGTAGTTTAGTAAGCAAAAGTAAGGGAACAAGATGAAGATAATAGATAACAGTAATATACATATACATATACGAAAACTAAACCAACCCCAAGACTTGGTATCATAGTATAGAGTGAGAACTACATATAAGGAGTACAAACGATCCAAAACAACGTATACAAATGTCTCTGAATGGTAACAGAGTACATGAAGTAAAAGGTAAACTAAAGCTAAGCTTTGAACGCCAAGAGCTCACCCTCAGTCTGAAGTAGTCCCCAAAAGATCCCCAAGCACGAATCACAGCGATCTAACGGCGATGGCCCACGCTAGGATCTACACCAAAAGATGCAGGGGATAGAGTGGCACCAAATGCGAAGCATAAGTTACCCAGTAGGTATCATAGGCCGACTAGAAGCAAGTAGTCACAGAAATCAATGAAAGGTACACAGGAACTAGCCCAGAGGGAAATCAACAGAACCACATGTGAGGCCAGCAAGTAGAATATATACACCATAGGCACAGGTGAAAGTAAGAAACAACGCACCTGGGGTCCTTGAAATAACAGTGTATACATCATAAGTTACGAAATGGATGGTATACCGGTAACCTCAAGTGTAAAAAGAAGAGATAAAGAGTAATGATAGGCATGCTCAGAGACATGAATCAAACTCAACTAATCATATCAATCTCAAATCCAGAAACTAACAGTCTAGCAGTAACCAATTTCATACTTAACCGTAACAGGGAATAATTCTGTAAGTAAATAGCAAGAGTCTACCTACAGTCCCCCGGCCGCCCATACAACCGAGGAACACAAACAAGTGAAAACAAACCCTTCGACATCCCATACTACCGGAGCGTACAATCAACAAACAACAAACAAGGGTGGAGCCTCAAACAATGAATGATATGATGCATGAAGATCTCAAGTGAAATGGTATCCCTGTATGTACCTTCCTCGGTGCCGATACGGCCCAGCAGGTAGGTTCCATGGAAGGACGCTACCCGTATATCTCTACTCCACCGTATACCCTTCCTCTGGCACACGCATCCCGAAGCCCCAGTCCCGGATGTCAAGGTCTATGGAGGTCCCTGACCACATACTAAAACTCAGTATCAAAACATTTCATCCGGAAGCAAGTCCGGGTTCAAGATAGAGACCCAGTCTCGAATATGCATGCCCAGACCCTGTCCAGGACTAAAGTAGTAGGAAAATATCTCAAAAACCCCTCCAAGGGTGCCCGGGCATAACCGGGTCTAAACAGTAGAAAGTCATCTCAGGTGCTCGGTCCGACCGAGGCTAAAATCATCTCAAGTAGCAAGAAAACTCAACTAGCACCCCAGCCCTGCCGAGTGTAGCGTTAATCGTAAAACTGGTGATATAAATCATAATTTTACCTTCTTTTACCCAAGAATATTCACAAGTTAAATCAAACCATTTCCAATTCATTTCCATCAAAAAGGGGCCCCCGGAGCCATACAAGGTTTACAAAATAGTGCCAGTAGGCCCGAAGCCAAAACCGTAGTAAAACATGGATAAAACCTCTTTATATGCATGGAAATGGTATGATCAAACACAATAACTGCCCAGCAGCTCACAATCAACCTATAGACCCTGCACAGGCCCATAGCTACTCAGCAAGCATAACCATCCTAGAAGGATAATTCTATGCCCGGGACTCGCGGACATTCCCAATATACCACCTTCTATGTTCCAGAGTCAACAAGGCCTCACAGGACCACAAGGGTAAATAAAACATATTGGCAAGTACTACAAGCAACAGAGGAACAAAAGTAGGCGGACATGAATAAAGCGGTCAAGGTCTGTGGTACCGACCTAATAAACCCAACCCAAGGATGCCCATTGATACAATTTTATCCTATATATGCGGAGTCTAGGGAAAATAAATTGTAACCTACCTGTCGTCCGAAGACAAGCTGCTAGGACAACGATGTCGAAGCTCGAATCGCTCCGAAAAGCTCTGAAACGAAATCAAACTCAAATTCTGGCTTGAATAACTTGACGTGGAAAATTGCTTTTCTTTTGACTGCCAAATAAATTATCAACCAAAAAGAGTAATTCTCTCCATAATTTCCATTCACGTACTATATATCATATATATACATACATAGTACGTAATCTATCTTGTTGGAATAAAAGGGTGAAAGAAACATTATATTCAAAGTACAATAGAATTTCTATATAGAATTTCAACACATATGGCTCCTGGATACATATAATGAACTAACTATTAATCACAAAATGTAAACACATTATATAGATATAAGAGGAGTAATTTGCTGCCACATAGATGATGATAATAAATGATGACCCTCCCTCCACTTCCACGTGGAAGTGGAGGTGTCACCCCTTCCATTTTAAGTTATCCCTTTATTTATATAATTGGGTATTGCATAGGTTCGTTGTAAAATAAATATAATTTTTTGAATATATCATATTAAATAGAAAATCATTTCAAATAAGACCTACTATATTATAATAATAATTTTCAACATAACTAAGTTTACTATCTCCGTTAAAATATTATAATGTGTAAAAACCTTATAAAATAAATACGTACACACTTATATCATAACAAAAGTATTTTTCATAAACATTTAAAATATTGTAAAAAGGTAATAAAAATATAACTTTTTACCACATTCAACTTTAAAATAAAATATTTTCAAATACGCGTGATATTAATAAAATTCTTAAATTTAGGTTCGCAATTCACCAATGCACGATTTTGATACTCAGCTCCTAAGACAAGGAAATAATCTTAACGACCAATCGAACGGCCAAGGCACCGAACCACCGGTCCCAACAAGTCATAAATGACTTGGGGCCGCTACAGGAAAGCTCTAACAGTACAAGGAAAATGTATACGTGGAAATGACCGGAAGAGTCATTACAAACTCCATGCAACCGTAAAATATATTTAATATATACCTTGGCCAACTTGGCCGCATTATAAGTCACCTGCACAGGGATAAGGTGTGCAAATTTTGTCAACCTGAACAATGTCACAAATTGAATCGTACTTCCCCAAGGTCTTGGGGAGACCAACCACGAAATCAATAGCTATACATTCCCACTCCCATTCAAGGATGGGCATTCTCAGAAGTGTACCGCTAGGTTTCTAATGCTCATACTTTACTTGCTGGCATTTTTGGCACTTAGCCATATAATCCACTATATCTTTCTTCATCCCGCCCCACCAGTAATGTTTCTTCAAGTCTCGATACATCTTAGTCACACTACGATGTATGTAATACTTAGAATTATGAGCTTCTTTTAAAATGGTGGGTATCAGCTCCTCAACACGGGCACACAAACTCGCCCTTTGATCCTTAGGACACCTTCCGCATCTATGATGGCCTCTTTGGCCTCACCTCACAACACCTTGTCACAAATTCTGCTCAACTTCACATCATCTAACTGCTTACCTTTGATTTGCTCGAGAAAAGAGGACCTCGCCTCTACACATACTAGTAAGCTACCCCTCTCGGAACTTCCAACCTCGTGAAGCTATTAGCCAAAGCCTAAAGATTACTAGACAACGGTCGTCTAGAAACATTTAGGTAAGCCAAACTACCCATACTTTCAGTCTTCCTGCTTAGTGCATCATCCCCAATGTTAGCCTTACCCGGATGATATATGATGGTGATGTCATAATCCTTAAGCAGTTCCATCCACCTCCATTGGCACAGGTTCAAGTATTTTTGGGTGAAGACATGTTACAACTTACGATGGTCTGTGAACACTTCACAATGGATTCCGTACAAATAGTGCCTCCAAATCTTGATGGCAAATAGTATTGCAGCCAACTCCAAGTCATGAGTAGGGTTGTTTTTATCATGAACCTTGAGTTTTCTGAAAGTATAAGCACTGACATTCCGTTCCTTCATAAATATAGCACCTAAACTAGACCGCTAGGCATCACAATAAACAATGAAGTCTTAACCTTCAATCGACAAGGCTAGGATAGGAGTTGGGGTGAACAAAGTCTTGAGCTTTTGGAATCTCTCTTCACATTAGTTCGACAAAGAAAATGGCTTATCATTTTGAGTCAAGTGAGTAGCAATGGATGCAAAATCCTTAATCAACCGGTGATAGTAGCTAGCCAACCCCACAAAGCTTCGGACTTCTGTCATCGAAGTGGGTCTTGCCTAATTCTTAACTGCTTCTATTTTCTGGGGTTCTACCATCACACTATCCTTCAAAATCACATGGCCTAAAAGGGACATGGAAGATAACCAGAACTCGCACTTCGAAAAATTTACGTATAATTCCTTCTCCTTCAACAGTCCCAACATAATTCTAAGGTGATACTCATACTCTATATCATCCTTGGAGTATACCAGGATATGATCAATAAAAACTATGATGAAGGAGTTATGATAAGTCTTGAATACTTTATTCATCAAGCCCATGAAGGCAGCGGGGGGATTGGTCAGCCCGAATGACATTAACCAGAAACTCATAGTGCTAATTACGGGTCTGGAATCAGTCTTAGGTATATCTAAAGGCCTTTAGTTGATGGTAACCAGACCTTGAGCCAATCTTAGAGAACACCAAAGCCCTTTAATACGGATCGAACAAGTCATCAATGTGAGAGAGAGCGTACTGGTTATGGATAGTAACCTTATTCAGCTATCTATAATCTATACACATGCCAAAAATGCCATCCATCTTCTTACCAAAGAGCACTGAAGCACCCCATGGGGAGGAACACAGACAGATTAAACCTTTACTCAACAGCTCTTGCAACTACGCCTTAAGCTCTTTCAAATTAGCTGGTTTCATCCAATAGGGAGGAATGGAGATAGGACGAATGTTTGGAACTAATTCAATGCAAAAATTAATATTCCAGTCAGGTGGAATGCCATGTAGATCTGCAGGAAACACGTCCTTGAACTCACACACTACTGGAATTGACTCAATAGATGGGTGTTTTCGGGAAAAATGATTTGTTTTGACTTTTGAAAATTATTTCAAAAATAAAGTTCCAAAAATATTTCAAGTAAAAAGAGCCGCCACTTAGTTTTATTTAAGGAAAACCAAGGAAAACTTATAAAATTTCTAAAGTCTTTAAAACAGTAAAAAAGATTTATAAAATAAGAGATTAAGGGTAAGAGGTTCTTATTAATACTCTAAGAAGGTTTTTAAGGCATTTGGAGTATCTGTTAACTTATGGTTATCTGAACTTGTTAAAACCAACTTATTTTTTACTAACTTGGGAAAACATTCTTGGTTTGATTTAGAAAGCATGAGAATATAACTAAGTGTTTTAATTTAAAGATAAGTAAGATCTTGAGTTTTTGATAACAAGTTTAAAGAAAACATGAATTCTTTAACAAGAAAAACATACTCTATTAAAAGAAAACAGATTTGCATTAATGATAAAAGGAAAGGAAAACTTTCGAAAGAGAATTTAAAATGAGAAGGATACTCATTTAGGAAAAAATTCAACCAAGTTTGTTGTCAGTCCAAATAATACAACAATAGTTTCTAAACTACACAATAAAGAGTTAAGGGAAAGAGAAATTAATTAAGCCCTTTTAGCCCAATCATTTTAGACTTTCAGCCTATAAATAAACCTGTCCTAAACTAAGTTTAGGTTTTGAGATCCATTTGCTATTATTTTTTGGACTTTAGTCCATTGTCTTCGATTTCTACCCATTTGGGCGAACTACTATTGTTATGTTGTTATGGGCTTGGCCCATTTTTCCTCAAATTTAGTCCATCGTTAGACTGTTGCTGCTGCTGCATTTCAAACCCCTTTTGGTCTAAGTTTCTTGAATTTTCAACCTATTCATCAGTTTTGAAGCCAAAATCAGTCCATTTTTGGACTTGGACGGGAACACTCGAAGAGGTTCATTGGGTTTGGCCCAATGGAAATGCAAGGTAGGAGTTCCTTGGACTCGAGGTTCACATGTCACAAAATAAGAGATTTGGAATTAGCATCCTTCGTTAAATATACGAATAAGACACCTACTAATATAAAGAGAATTAGCTAAATCTAGATTAAGATCATAAAGGCACAAAAGGAAAATCAACCAACCAGCTCGCTATGATTTATCACGCGTTTGAAATAGAATGTTGAATTTATCATGGGTAGCAGAAGATAAGCATGACAAAAATGTAACTAAAAGAACTATTATTTCACAACTTTAATGCTATGACATTCTTTGATTCAAAAGATAACTAAAATAGTCCATTTAATAATCAAGAGGGAACCAAGCTGTGATCAAATCAGTAACCAGGGGCATGAAGCTGTAACAGGGCAAAGAAATCACTTGATAAAGGGCTCAGTGTAAACTTAACATAGCATGATGAACCACTAACAAGCTTGGGGTAAGCATATAACAAATATCAACGCTGTTTATTATATTCAAGGGAAAGGAAATAGGGTCTCGGCAAGAATAACACCAAGGCAAGTTGCAAATAGACTTTAGGTGAGTCAGGATTCATTTAATGTGAAAAAATATAAGAGGCATTCAATAATTTTGACAACCAAATTGTTAAAACAAAGAGAAAATTATCATGCTTGGGCAGAATTGAATCCATCATATATCAGCCAACTAAATCTATGAATAGCGGAAACAAAAATCAGCCCAAATCATACTATGTGTAATACACAAATCTGGAGAAGATAAACTTGATTTTAGGTTCACATGAATCGAGATATGATGGGGAATATGCTAAATGCTTAGCTAATGGAAGATTTTTGCTCAGGTTAAATTTGCACACTTAGACTTAATCAAAAATACTCATGAAAGAAGAACACAATGAGTTATTAGGCAAGTTTTAGGGGGTTACAGATTAATTTCAGGACTAACACTTCGCTTAACGAATTCATACGGGCTCTATTGACCCATCCAAACAATAAACACATTTATCTAAACAGAGAAGGAACATAGGAGCTCCAGGAAAGGACCAAATTGGTTGGTTCAAATTCTTTCCCCTTAGATACAACCCAAACAAACAGAGGAAGTTTAAACCCCCATCAAACAACAAAGCAAACAACAATAAACCATCATTTTTCCCCACCCAAAAGATCAAAAATCAGAAACTATGAAGCCTACATCATTCGGTGAACTCTGAAGGCATTTTACGGATGAAATTCGAAACATAGTAAAGTTTTATTCCATCCCTGTGCTCCTTGATCTTTGGTAAGAACTAAGGAGCAATTCCAAAGATCAAATTTGCCCCTCCCTTAATGAATCTCGTTTAGCATCATCAGCTAAGGAGATTTCTTAAGTGTGTCTCCACTATACACACAAACAACGTATCTACATTCATATGAAGCACACACAAACAGTCATCAAATAAGAAGAAATAGAAGAGAATAAAACACAAAAAAGAACAACAAAAAGCCAGAACTTTGAGACTTGGTTGTAGCCTCAAGTAAATAGATTTTTAAAGCTTTCCTTCTTAATTCTTAACACCATATCATATAGATCAAATAAGACTAGTCCAAAAGTGTTTCCAAACCATGAGAACATTAAATTTCTACATTATTGAACGTAGACCAGAAAAGGGAAGAATAAGAGATGAAGTGTTTACATTCTTCTTGGAAGCAAACTGGGACAAAATAAGCTTCTGCCGGAGAACTTTGACAATGCTAGAAAAGAAACTTCGAGTTTCTTTACAAAAACCTAAGATCAAAATGAGTCTTGACAAGGTTTTGCTCAAAAAATCCCCTAAACGTCTCTGCCTTCACCACAAAAATAGTGATGCTTATATAGGGGATATTTTAGATAAATTTTGGACTGATTTTTAATGTGGGAGAATGGGGTTTTAGAGATTTTTTGGGAAATTTGCTAGGGATTTTGAATTTCTTGAGCTGGATAAGGATGAGCTGGAAGATTGTACCATTTGGGAACAAATCTTGGGCGGGATTTCACCACAAGGATGAAGGAGGCACGAATTCATTCCACGTCGCTCATTTCCAGTACCTTCGTGGTACGATCCTCGTGCCTAGCACGTATATAAATTCAGAGGGACGAAGAAAATTGGCGGATTTGGGGGTTGCGGCTACGGTTTGAGGATTCTTGAGAGAAAATGAAGGAAAAGCTAAGGGTTTGTTTGATCAGTTTAGTGAGAGAGTGGAAAAGAAATGTATAAGGGTGTGTATATCTGATGGGAATAAGGGTTTTGGGCTGGGTTAGGGGCGAATTGGAGGTGGACTAAGGCGGGTGTTAGGAAGATTTGAGCCCAAAATAAATAGCTGAAACAAAGTGTTATGAGGGTTATTGCAGATATGGCCATATTTGCAAAAATGTGGCCACTTTATGTTTAGGAGATAGCCAAATTGAGAATAATTAGGTAAAATTTGGCTACAATTGAAATAGTTTTAAGGAATTAGTCTAGAATTGGAATATAGGCGAATTAAAATCAATTCTTGAGCTTGTTCAACTTAAAAGATTTGAAATCATTATTATGTTTTAAAACATAACTATTTCCTTTTAAAAAATATGAAATTAATTATTCAATTAATCTCTTGTCTTAAATTAATTTGGAGGAAATTAAGCATTTTTTGATTCCAAAACGATTTTCTTATGAAATAAAACTTTAAAATAGTTTCTTAAGTAAGCTTAAATAAATTCCACATAATTAAATATGAAAAATATAAATTCTTAGTCAAAACTATTATAAAGCTGGTTTGGAAAATATTTTACCCTTTTTACAAAACAATTATTTCAAAAATTGTTTAAAATTTGAAAAAGACTCAAGATTAATTTGTAATATGGAGGATAAAAATTAGGTGTCAACAACTATCCTTCCCTTTGGGTAGGGTGGATGTAAGGAACCTTGGGCAAAGGGAATTGACGTTACCAATTTTATCCGACCACAGATTCATCTTCAGAAAGTGGTTGGTTCTAGAACAAATTTCAAGGAATCATGGCCAAACTCTGGTATCGAGTTTCCTACATATCTCAGGTTACATGAGAATTCAGGCCTCTTGTAGTTCAAGACGCTTGATTTTATGCACGATTTTTAAAGAATTCCAAGCTCTCTTGGTTTCATATTAAGGAGAGAACAAAGAGCTGGAGAGTAAGAGAATTAGGGAGAGTTTGGAATGCAGTCGAGTTTTCAACACAGAGCCCGCCTACATATACCAAGACTCAGGGAATCAGGCTGCTTGTAGTTTGACTCATTTGGTAGAAAAGGTAATCTTTATGTTAAGACAACCTTTGAATCGAGATGAGTGATAAGTAATTGAGTTGTGGAAAAGCGGCTTGCAACTCCTTAACCATGAATGTGGTGCACTTCATATCCATAGGTAAGATTTTACCTGGACATAATTTCCAAAGATCTTGGTGTATTGTCACCTGGATTTGAAGAGAAGGAATATTGATTCCAGTGTGCGTTCAGAAAGGACTCTTATGCAAAACTCAAACCCAATGATCAAAAATACCAACATGACTTCTGATAGAGGTGTGATTTGATGGTGGTGAAAGTCATCCCTCAGCTCGCATCCAAAGAGTTTGATATTCCTCTCCGAACTACGTCCCAGTTTGCTGCTAAGAAAAAGTTCCACATTGTGATGCGTCCTTTTTGGCGTAGTCTACACCTGTGTTTTTGTTTTGAGAATTTCATCCTTCTCGGATTCTCTCGACAATATCTCAAAACAAAATTGTTAGTGGTGATGTAATTCCATTTAGAGAGATAGTTTCTTTGTCAAACCTTATCCTTGGATTACGTACGAATCTCATGTTGGGACATCCTTTTGATGTGTTTTGTACCTGTTGTTATGGTTTAAAATTTTCATCCTCTCGGATGTTCTCGATAATATTTTGAAAGAAAATTGTTAGTAGTAAAGTAACTCAATAAGGAGAGATAGCTTTGTCCTCACTTTTACGCGTTTGTTATTTCTTAAAGAAGATGCCATCCTTTCCTGTTTCTATCTTAGGAAATAACAACTTCCATGAAAAATTAACATGATAGCCTTCGTAGCTATCGGAAAGGATTGCCTTTGTGGTGGTTGGACGTGGTGATCTTTGAGTTTGATAACCCTCGTGGACATTTAATGTGATGGTCCTCGTAACCGTTTACGGCATTCTCTTGAATGTGATAGCCTTCCCACCTATCGATAGTAGTCTTTGCATATTCCTTTGTGGCAACTCTTGCGCATCATTCGTATTAACGTGACTAACCAACATCCCTAAATTTTCAGGCTTTGGTTAATCTAGAACATCATCCAATTTTGGATAGAGATAGCTTACAAATGTCCGTTAAATTGTCAGCTTTCGAGTCATCTTGCCCATCATCTGACTTTGGATAGAGGTAGCTTACCTATGTCCTTCGAATTGCCAGTTTTTAGGGTAAACCTATACTTTATCCAATCTTGGATGTAATGCGACTTACAGCTTTCCCTTGAATTGCTAATCTTTGGGTAGTCCTGCACAATATTAGCGTGGATATTTTGTGGCTTATAGATAATCCTTGGACTATTAATATTTAGTAGTCTTGCACTTTTATCTAATTCTGAATATTATTGAGACTTAAGCATTACCCTTGAACTGTCAATCTTTAGGTGATCTTGCACACTATCCAATTTCAAATATCACTGCATCTTACAGATAACTCTTAGTCTGTCAAGTTTTGGGCAATCTTGCACACTATCCGGTTTCATATATCGTTGTGTCTTACAGATGACCTTTGGCCTTCCAATTTAGGGAGATCCGGTTCATCGTCCAATTTGGATGGGGTCTTACAGACATCCTTCAGACTATATGCTTTCGATCTCGACAGTAAATATTTTTTAATAATCAAGGGTGACAAGGCCTTTGCCACATGATCAAATATAGTTGCATCTTCTGGCGGCTGACACTCTTGAATGTATAAACATTCTTCAGCGTGAAACTTCGTTGTCTTATGTGATAATAAATAAAGGTGCATAAATATCCTCGACGTCAGACTTCACTCTCTTGCATAATATCAAATATAAATGTTCTCAATACCAGACTCCATCATCTCGGCGTGATAAATAAGGAAGCAAAGATATCCTCAACCTCAGACACCGCCATCTTATGCAATATCAGATATAAATATACTGAATGCCAGACTCAATCATCTCGGCATAATAATAAGGATGCATAAATATTTGTGGCTATGCATGCAAATATCCTCAACGTCAGACTGTCGTCTTAAGCTATCTCGGATATAAATGCTCTTAGGTCAATCCTGCGCTACAAGTTCGACTTAGGGACGCCTCTGAATGCCATCATCTTTGAAATCGGCCGGTAGAGGAAAATAATCTTCATAGTAATGTGTATCTGTGGTATTTGATGATGATGGTCCTCGCGATATGGTCCTTATGACATGGTCTTTGCGACATGGTCCTTATGACATGGTCTTTGTGACATTGTCTTTGTGACATGGTCTTTGCGACATAGTCTTTATTACATAGCCTTTGCGATATGGTCCTTGCGACATGGTCCTTGTGACATGGTCTTTGCAACATGGTCCTTGTGACATTCAAATATGATAATGGTGTGGATGATAATGCAATGGCATGTGTAGAATTTGAAAAAAACATCACCTTTGTTTTCATGTTGTCATGTTGGCTCCTTTGCGTGTTCCTGCGCTCAAGGCAAATGATTAGTAGACACGGTGTTTCTTTTGCTAGCGACCACAGTCAAATTCGAATTTGAAAAACATTAGCAACAATGTTCATGAAGCTAATCATAATAACTTTCATTTCAAATGTGAAAGAAACGATTGTACCCATTTCTGAGGACAACCACAAATACCATTTTTGAACATCGTTTGTTCGTGGTGGCTTCTGATTTGTTGGGGATTGGCGGAGGACGTCACCAATCTCTTATTTGGTGTTCTAATTTTGAGATTGACCACGGGTTCCTGACCTACTTGGGGAATTTGAGAATGTTGTTGATCTCTCTCTATCCAGTAGTTCCTACAAACTACAAGAACATTTGTCCATTTCAGGAGTTTTTCCCTCTCTCATCTCCTCCCCATTATTTTGGCTTTTATGGCCAATTTTGGGAATCTGGTCTCGTTGTGTTTCTTTTAACACATTGTATTATGAGGGAATTTCACTGATTTCTAACATACTTTTCAGGACAACCTGCATCCACATAAAAATTATTAGTTTTTGGCAAAACTGATCTGTGTATACATCCTTCAATCTTCTGCTCCTTGTTTTTCCTTTTCTGGATGCTTTCCACTCTCGAACACTCATCGTCCTCGACTCCCTGGGTAAAACTCAAATTATAAAGGAGTAAAACTAATCTTTTGTAAAGACTTCTCAAACAAGTTCTTTGGAAAAGATTAGAAAAAGTATAGTTTGGAATGGTCTCTGCCTATCATGTACTAGCTCAATGAACGTCCTTTACTCGAGGCCTTCACATATTTGACATGCGGCTGGGAGAGCTCTAGAGATTCTTTTAACATCTTAGTTGGATAGTTTGAGAATGATCTTTCGAGAAATATGTCACAACTGGGGATTAATCCACCTCGAACTTCGTTCAAACTGGGGATTTTTTTGAAATTGACTCTGATCTCTCGGTGCTGGGGGAATTCTTTGGAGTTTATTTCCGAATTCTTCAATGAAGTTTGGTGGAAATTTTGAGGTTCTCCTCAAAAATTTTGACTAGTTAATGGTTTCATGATGAATCTTATTCCATTGATAAGAGTTTTTACACTCTGTGGGAATTATGAGATTCTTTCTCGAGATTCACTTCAGTTTCTCTTCAGCACATTCTACATTTTAACTTATTGGAGACAATCTTTGCCTTCTGAATTTTTGAGATTCCTTTCACAAAAAATTTGCCCCAGTTTCTATTTCCTGGGTAGTATGATCGAGCCATTGTGGCGCCTACGTATCCTATTGAAGCAGGAATCAGATCAAACGTAGTTCCGACATTTGTAGTGGAAGAATGCTGGAAATAAATAAATGGGTGACCGAGACCGACTAAGGCCGCCTACGTATCTCATTCTTGAGAATTCAGATCATCATGTATTTCAAGGACAAAAGGGGAAAGATAAACTTTTCTAAGTGGTTGACCGAAGCCGACACGGGCCGCCTATGTATCTCATTCTTGAGAATTCAGGTCAAACATAGTTCGTACAAAGAGGATAGGGAATTTTTGAGCTATTACAAAGCATAAAAACGATTACAATCAGAAAAAGCGATTATAGGGAAAGAAATAAAAGAAAAACCATCTTCATGCATAGTATCTCTTCACAGCATCGGAGTTTATTGGCTTGGGCCACACTTGGCCATCAATCTCGGACAAAAGCAAAGCTCCTCCAGATAGAACTTTATGGATGACGTATGATCCTTGCTGATTTGGTGCAAACTTTCCCTTGTATTCCTTCTAGTGAGGGAAAATACGCTTAAGGACCAAGTGGCCTATGGCAAACATACGAGCCCTTACTCTCTTGTTGAATGCACGAATCATTCATTGCTGGTACAACTAGATATGGCAAACAACACTCATTCTTTTCTCATAAATCAACATGAGTTGCTCGTAACAGGCGTGAACCCACTCTTCGTTGCTTAGTCCCGCTTCACATATAATTCGAAGAGAGGGTATTTCAACTTCAATGGGTATCACCACTTCTGACCCATATACTAACAAATAAGGAGTTACCCCGGTCAAAGTTCTGACAATCGTCTGATATCCCAATAAAGCATAAGACAACATCTCATGCTAGGATCGGTGACTATGGACCATCTTTCTCAAGATCTTCTTGATATTTTTATTGGAACCTTCAACAACTTCATTCATTTGTGGACCGTATGCAGTTGAATTATGATGAGTGTTCTTGACTTGCTCACATATCTCTCTCATCAAGTGACTATTCAGATTTGCTTCATTGTCTGTGATGATTGACTCGGGGATTCCAAGTCGACAAATCAAATTATTCTTGACAAAGTCAACTATAACCTTCTTGGTTATACACTTGTAAGAAGTGGATTCCACCCACTTGGTGAAGTAGTCAATAGCTACCAAAATGAATTTGTGTTCATTTAAAGCAACCCCATCCCTCTCTTTCCTTTTTTACGTCCCCATGTAGTCATAGCATAAAGCTCGCTAGGTGGCACTCGAATCAAATCTCCGTGGATCTGGCACTTGTGACACTTCTGTACGAACTTGCAACAATCATTTTCTATTGTCATCCAAAAGTATCCATCTCGCCAGATCTTCTTGGCTAAGGTGAACCCATTCATATGAGGTTCACACACTCCAGCATGTACTTCTTCTAGAAACTTGGTGGCTTCAATCGAGTCAACGCATCTTAAAAATCCAAGATCTGGAGTCCTCCTATAAAGGATTTCTTCATTTAAGAAAAAGTTATTGGCCATCCGGAGAATCGTCTTCTTTTGGTTGGCTGTCACATCTTCTGGGTAGATCTCGGCTTCTAGATACCTCCTAATATCATAATACCATGGCTTTCCATCTGGTTCTGCTTCAACTTGCGCATAATGTGCAGGTTGCTCTTTTAGACTTATCACCAACGAGTCAATGTAATCCTAGTTTGGGTGCTGAATCATGGAAGATATTATCGCCAGGGCATCAGCATATTCATTTTGAATCCTCGGAGTATGCTTGAACTCGATCTTTCTGAACCTCTTGCACAGACTTTGTACCAATTTCACATATGATAGAATCTTGGAGTTTTTCACAGCCCATTCACTTGGACATGGTGAATTAGAAAATCGGAGTCACCAATAACTAAGAGTTATCGAATGTCCATATCAATAGCCAATTGGATGCCGAGAATACAAGCTTCGTATTCGGCCATGTTGTTGGTGCATGGAAATTGAAGTCGGGTACTTTGCGACCTCTACCACTCCAGCTTGTATCTATTTGGTAACTTTCTCCTTGATTCTCATACTTAGATCTGTCTTGAATTTTTGGGTCTTCTGTTTAATCAGATCAAACCCTGGATTAGTAGGCAGCATATGAGAGACTATATTTGTACTTAACACTGGCATGGCACTGTAGGCCCAAGCAAATATATTGATGTACTCTTGCAGTAATTTGATGAGTTCTCTTTTATGTGCTTCTGTCAGATGGACACTTATTCTGGTCTCTTTGACCTCTTTTCCATCACCTAGATTGACCATCTCGATTTCTTCTAGATTAGGCCTTTCTCGGTTCTCAAAATCTTTTAGTTCTTCCATCAACTGTTCAGGAACCATGATTTCTTCATCACATTACTCAAAATCATTGTCATCTAGCTCGACTTGTTCGTTAAGCTCTTAACATGACATGACATTGGTAGGTTTTAACTTATTATTACTAAAACCAAACCAAAATAGGTTAGATAAAAATAAATAGCAAACTTTTTGAAATAAGGAGGCTTTGCATTGAAATCCGAAAATATTTACAAACTATGGCTACAACATGCATGAATGTAGGTCCATCCCTTTTGGAAAGTGGTAAAACAATATGATTAATCTTAAAGACACAAAGAGTGGGTCCCGATGCCTTATCCGGACCATCATCGATTTTCATAAAAACAAAGTCTTTGTCTACCCAGACAAATGGAGAGTCATAAGATGAGTTGCAGCCTAATTCTGCAACTTCTCACCTGGCCTCCCTGATCATGGTTGCCTCAGAGACTTCTTCTATTATGGTATCACATTCCTTGAATATATCTCTTATTCCATCCCCAAGATCGTCACTTGCAGGGAAAAACTGGGATAGATGAGTCAAAGGCCTTGGTAATTCTCGATCATCCTCTTTATTAAGAATAGTTCTTTCTTACCATTCATTATTAGTTTCATCTATACTGATGATCACCCCTCCATGTTTTGGTGAAGGATTTCTACTAAGGGAGGTCGCTTAGAGAATGATGACTCTCTGATCGATTAGGTTCTGAATTTTATATTTCAGATTGTGGCAATATTCAGTGATATGTCCAATACTTCCTGAGTGATATGCGCAATGTCGATCAGGTTTGAAGAATTTAGATGCTGAATTAGCAGGCTTTGGTTCGATTGGCTAAAGTAGTCTAGCTGCTTTTAGTCTCTCAAAGAGTTGTGGTTGTCTTTCAGCTAATGGAGTAAAGACTCCGGGAAGTTTCTTCTTCTGATTTGGATGAGATATTTTATTTTGATATGTCGGGATAGCCATTTTGATTCATGTTTATGGATTTGAATAGAAAGGAATTGCTGCTTGAAAATATCATTGAAAGTTTTGGTATGTTTGTGGAGGCGGTTGGTAATTTGGAGGTAGAGCTTGGTACTTTGGGAATGGAGTTTGATATTTATCTTGGGCATAAAAAATGGGATAGGAGTTTTTTGAGGTTGAAGGGTAGACTTTTGGCTGCGAAGGCTTTATCAATCCATTTTGAGAGACTGTTCTGTGCTCTGATTATAAGAAAATGCAAGTGTATTGCTAGAAGAGTGTTTAGGTGCCACCGTATTCAGGGAAGGGACATGGAGTAGGTACCTTTCTTTACTTGGAGTGGAAATTTTTCATAAATGATTAAATTAATCAGACTTCTTATCTCTCTCATCTCATTTCCCATCTTATCAACTTGTTGCACCAGTAGCGCAATCAACTCACTTTGCTTAGATATGAGAGTAGTCATCCTAATTAAAGCGATGTTCTCAGTATCCCCAGTCATTACTCTTTTCCCTAAGTTATGATCAAGGGCAGAAACTTTGTTTTCTCTTGATTTTGTGAGATAAGAGTATTCTGCCATCTTTCCTCAACACAGATCATCTACTATTACCTGTTGAAGTAAAAACAACTCAAAGGCAGAACATGTTAGGTTCCATAAGTGTAAACAACACAAGATACCTGACTGGAAATAAACACATAAGAATTGTTTTAAACACATAAATTTTCTTTTAACGTCAAGGCAAATTGATTCATGGGTAATTATTGACTCGATCATTTGATGGACAGGAATTTGCCCATCAATTTCAGATAAGTAGATTCTATCAGGAAAGTTGACTTGTTGAGTCTTCATCTTCTGATACTTGTCTTGTAGCACTTGATGTGTCTTCTGAATTCTTTGACATCTCTGTCGGAGTGGAGAAATGAAAATTTCTTAAAGATAGGGGATGAGCCCTAAAAGGATAAAGTTTGGATATGGCAAGTTCATTTCCTTAAGAGGTAGAAACAAGACTCAAAAGGGATTTTAAGAATTCTTTGGATTTTTTTCTGGGAAATTTGAAGAACTCCAAGAGCGATTTTGGTCGGACTTTGCATGGTGGACTTATATCCTTCTTGTGAGTTCTAAAAGTAATCAAATAGGAGTGGATCAATTCACCTTTGATTTGAGCAACGCACATAAGCACGTAAGACAGTTATATCACATAACAGTTCATAGCGTGCCCTATCCGTATATGTGACCTTTTTATACCAAAGGTAGGCCTAATGAATTTAAGGATATGCATGTCGTTTATAAATGTTCCATTTCCCTTGAAAATATTATATACAAACCGATTAAATGAAATGGGGATTAAAATTGCCAGAAAAAGAATTTACATAAAAAAATTAGTCCCACACAGGGGTACAATCCTAAACTAGGTCGCCGTGGCTGGTCCTTCATTCTTGAACTACTTGTACTTCTTAGAATTTTGAACGCCTTTTGGATGACAATATTCTTTTACTATCTAAAAATTCTCGACCCCGGGAGACAATGGTTCGTATAACCTGACATCACATCCTTCAATTAAACACATAAAGGATGATTGTTCTTTCAGGCCATGGGCCTTTTCGAACATAAGGTGGTCTTACTAATGGATCTGATACCCCTTGGATATCAGATCAACTTAGGTCAATGCCTAAGCAAGGGATTTGGTTTCTCTCTACACTAGTTGACTAGAGTTTGTTTATTGAAAATGATCGAGAACCCGGGAGGAAAATCGTGGGCTAAAACAACAAGTGACAATTAACCGACCGCAGGTCAACTACTTCACTCGTCTATTTTGAGAAATTTGTTTTTTAGTGAAGAACAATTGCAAATACTTGCATAATCGCCTTTTACCCCTAATGCAATCTAATTCTTCTCCAAGAGAGGCGGAAGATGCTATGAACAATTTATATTTTGTGGAAAAGTAAACAAATAAGAAAATCAATAAAGTTTACTAATTATTACAATACGAATAGTTAGTCAAATAAGTTAGTAGCAACAATAAGGTTAGAATCTAGCTGAATATTCCCCAGCAGAGTCGCCATTTCAGTTTTTGGGGAAAATGGTTTGTTTTGACTTTTGGAAATTATTTCGAAAATTAAGTTAAAGTTTCTAAAATAATTTCAAGTAAATAGAGTCGCCACTTAATATTATTTAAGGAAAACCAAGAA
Source organism: Jaltomata sinuosa (assembly GCA_003996215.1). Taxonomy (NCBI): domain Eukaryota; kingdom Viridiplantae; phylum Streptophyta; class Magnoliopsida; order Solanales; family Solanaceae; genus Jaltomata; species Jaltomata sinuosa. The sequence goes on from QJPP01007354.1 coordinate 23,299, forward strand.
AAACTTATAAAATTTTTAAAGTCTTTAAAACAGTAAAAAGAATTTAAAATATAAGATATTAAGGGTAAGAGGTTCTTATTAATACTCCAAGAAGGTTTTTAAGGCATTTGGAGTATTCGTTACTTACGGTTATCCGAACTTGTTAAAACCAACTTATTTTTGACTAACTTGGGAAAACATTCTTGTTTTGATTTTGAAAGCATGAGAATATAACTAAGTGTTTTAATTTAAAGACAAGTAAGATCTTGAATTTTTGATAACAAGTTTAAAGAAAACATGAATTCTTTTACAAGAAAAACATACTTGATTAAAAGAAAAACAAATTTGCATTAACGATAAAAGGAAAGGAAAACTTTCAAAAGAGAATTTATAATGAGAAGGATACTCATTTAGGGAAAAATTCAACCAAGTTTGTTTTTCAGTCCAAATAACACAACAATAGTTTCTAAACTACACAATAAAGAGTTAAGGGAAAGAGAAATTAATTAAGCCCATTTGGCCTAATCATTTTGGACTTTCAGCCCATAAATAAACCTGTCCTACACTAAGTTTGGGTGTTGAGACCCATTTGTGATTGATTTTTAGACTTTAGTCCATTGTCTTTGATTTCTGCCCATTTGTGCGAACTGCTTCTTTTATGTTGTTATGGTTTTGGCATATTTTCCCTCAAATTTAGTCCATCGTTGGACTATTGCTGCTGCTGCATTTCAGACCCCTTTTGGTCTAATTTTCTCGAATTTTCAACTTGTTCGTCAGTTTTGAAGCCAAAATCAGTCCATTTTTGGACTTAGACGGGAAGACTCGAAGAGGTTCATTGGGTTTGGTCCAATGGAAATGCAAGGTAGGAGTCCCTTCGACTCGATGTTCACATGTGACAAAATAAGAGATATGGAATTAGAATTCTTCGTTAAACATCCTAATAAGACAACTGCTAATATAAAGAAAATTAGCTAAATCTAGATTAAGATCATAAAGGCACAGAAGGAAAATCAACCAACCAGCTCTCTATGATTTTTGACATGTTTGAACTAGAATGTTGAATTTATCATGGGTAGCAGAAGATAAGCATGACAAATATGTAACTATAAGAACTATTATTTCATGATTTTAATGCTATGACATTTTTTGATTCAAAAGTTAACTAAAACAGTCCATTTAATAATCAAGAGGGAACCAAGATGTGATCAAATCTGTAACCACGGGCATGAAGTTGTAACAGGGCAATGAAATCACTTGATGAAGGGCTCAGTGTAAACTTAACATAGCATGATGAACCACTAACGAGCTTTAGGTAAGTGTATAACAAAAATCAATGTTGTTTATTACATTCAGGGGAAAGGAAACGGGGTCAAGGCAATAACAACACCAAGGCAAGTTGCAAATAGACTTTAGGTGATTCAGGATTCATTTAATGTGAAAAAATATAAGAGGCATTCGAGAATTTTGACAACCAAATTGTTAAAACAAAGAGAAGATTATCATGCTTGGGCAAAATTGAATCCATCATATATCAGCAAACCAAATCGATGAATAGCGAAAATAAAAATCAGCCCATTTCATACTTAGTGTCTTACACAAATCTGGAGAAGACAAACTTAATTTTAGGTTCACATGAATTGAGATATGATGGTGAATATGCTTAATGCTTAGCTAATGGAAGATTTTTGCTCAGGGTCAATTTGTATACTTAGACTCAATCAAAAAGACTCATGAAAGAAGAACACAATGAGCTATTAGGCAAGTTTCAGGGGGTTACAGATTAATTTCAGGACTAACACTTCACTTAACGAATTCATAAGGGCTCTATTGACCCATCCAAACAATGAAAAATTTTAGCGGAACAGAGAAGGAACATAGGAGCTCCAGCAAAGGACCAAATTGGTTGGTTCAAATTCTTTCCCCTTAGATACAACCCAAGAAACATAGAAAGTTTAAACCCCCATCAAACAACAAAGCAAACAACAATAAACCACCATTTTGCCCACCCAAAATTTCAGAAATCAGAAACTACGAAGCCTACATCATTTGGTGAACTCTAAAGGCATTTTAGGGATGAAATTCAAACCATAGTAAAGTTTTATTCCATCCCAGTGCTCCTTGTTCTTTGGTAAGAACTAAGGAGAAATTCTGAAGATCAAATCTTCCCCTCCCTTAATGAATCTCGTTTATCATAACAAGCTAAAGAGATTTCTCAAGAGTGTCTCCACTACACACACAAACAACATATCTATGTTCACATGAAGCACACACAAGTAGTCATCAAATGAAAAGAAATAGAAGAGAAGAAAACACAAAAAAGAACAACAAAAAGCCAGAACTTTGAGACTTGGTTGTAGCCTCAAGTAAATAGATTTTTAAAGCATTCCTTCTTAATTCTTAACACCATATCACATAAATCAAATAAGACCAGTCCAGAAGCATTTCCAAACCACGAGAACATTAAATTTCTATATTATTGAACATAGACCAAAAAAGGGAAGAACGAGAGACGAAGTGTTTACCTTCTTCTGGGAAGCAACTTGGGACAAAACGATCTTCTTTCGGAGAACTTTGACAACGCCGAAAAAGAACCTTCGAGTTTCTTCACAAAAACCTAAGATCAAAATGAGTCTTGAAAAGGATTTGCTCAGAAAATCCCCTGAATGTATCTGCCTTCACCACGAAAATAGTGAGGCTTATATAGGGGAGATTTTGGGTGAATTTTGGACTAATTTTTGATGTGGGAGAATGGGGTTTTAGGGATTTTTTGGGACATTCGTTAGGAATTTGGAATTTCTTGAGCTGGATAAGGATAAGCTGGAAGATTGTACCATTTGGGTACAAATCTTGGGCTGAATTTCACCACAAGGACGAAGGAGGCACAAATTCATTCCACGTCGCTCATTTCCAATACTTGCATAGTACGATCCTCGTGCCTAGCACGCGTATAAGTATGGAGGGACAAAGGAAATTGGTAGATTTGGGGGTTGCTATGCTAGGGTTTGAGGATTCTTGAGAGAAAAGGAAGGAGAAGCTAAGGGTTCATTTGGTCTGTTTAGTGAAAGAGTGGAAAAGAAAAGTATAAGGGTGTGTATATCTGATGGGAATAAGGGTTTTGGGCTGGGTTATGGGCGAATTGGAGGTGGGCTAAGGTGGGTGTTGGGTAGATTTGAGCCCAAAATAAATAGCTAAAACAAAGTGTTATGAGGGTTATTGCAGATATGGCCACATTTGCAAAAATGTGGCCACTTAAGTTTAGGAGATAGCTAAATTAAGAATAATTAGGTGAAATTCGGCTAAAATTGAAATAGTTTTAAGGAATTAGGCTAGAAATGAAATAGAGACGAATTAAAATCAAATTTTGAGCTTGTTCAACTTAAACGATTTGAAATCATTATTATGTTTTAAAACATAACTATTTCCTTTTAAAAAATATGAAATTAAATATTCAATTAATCTCTTGTTTTAAATTAATTTGGAGGAAATTAAGTATTATTTATTACAAAAAGTTTTTCTTATGAAATTAAACTTTAAAATAGTTTCTTAATTAAGCTTATATAAATCCCACATAATTAAATATGAAAAATATAAATTCTTACTCAAAACTATTATAAAGATGGTTTGGAAAATATTTTACCCTTTTTACAAAACAATTATTTCAAAAATTATTTAAAATTTGAAAAAGGCTCAAAATTAATTTGTAATGTGGAGGGTAAAAATTGGGTGTCAACAGTGAGACCTCCGAATGGGTGTCCCAAAGATGAGCTAGGAAGGACAAACATCCCCTCCCTATAAGCCTCTGAGCACGAAGGAAAGACACGAATTTCATTGGTGTCAGACTATATTTACCCTCTAGCTCTACCTATCTAACCCAAGCATAGCCATAGCCATTGTCTTAGTATAACAATCCAAAATAACATGATGCACAGAAAACTAACTCATTCCCAATATGACATCAAAGTCTACCATGCCAAGAAAAATTAAGTCAGATAAGGTATTTCGCCCTACGAATATGATAGGACAAGCTCGAAAGACTCTATCCACCACCACAGAATCCCCTATCAAAGTAGATACAGTAACGAAAAGGTCAAGAGATTCACAAAACACATCAAACCTCTCATAAAAACTAGCAGACACATAACAAAAGGTTGATCCAGGGTTAAATGGATGAGATATTTTATTTTGATATGTCGGGATAGCCATTTTGATTCATGTTTATGGATTTGAATAGAAAGGAATTGCTGCTTGAAAATATCATTGAAAGTTTTGGTATGTTTGTGGAGGCGGTTGGTAATTTGGAGGTAGAGCTTGGTACTTTGGGAATGGAGTTTGATATTTATCTTGGGCATAAAAAATGGGATAGGAGTTTTTTGAGGTTGAAGGGTAGACTTTTGGCTGCGAAGGCTTTATCAATCCATTTTGAGAGACTGTTCTGTGCTCTGATTATAAGAAAATGCAAGTGTATTGCTAGAAGAGTGTTTAGGTGCCACCGTATTCAGGGAAGGGACATGGAGTAGGTACCTTTCTTTACTTGGAGTGGAAATTTTTCATAAATGATTAAATTAATCAGACTTCTTATCTCTCTCATCTCATTTCCCATCTTATCAACTTGTTGCACCAGTAGCGCAATCAACTCACTTTGCTTAGATATGAGAGTAGTCATCCTAATTAAAGCGATGTTCTCAGTATCCCCAGTCATTACTCTTTTCCCTAAGTTATGATCAAGGGCAGAAACTTTGTTTTCTCTTGATTTTGTGAGATAAGAGTATTCTGCCATCTTTCCTCAACACAGATCATCTACTATTACCTGTTGAAGTAAAAACAACTCAAAGGCAGAACATGTTAGGTTCCATAAGTGGTAAACAACACAAGATACCTGACTGGAAATAAACACATAAGAATTGTTTTAAACACATAAATTTTCTTTTAACGTCAAGGCAAATTGATTCATGGGTAATTATTGACTCGATCGTTTGATGGACAGGAATTTGCCCATCAATTTCAGATAAGTAGATTCTATCAGGAAAGTTGACTTGTTGAGTCTTCATCTTCTGATACTTGTCTTGTAGCACTTGATGTGTCTTCTGAATTCTTTGACATCTCTGTCGGAGTGGAGAAATGAAAATTTCTTAAAGATAGGGGATGAGCCCTAAAAGGATAAAGTTTGGATATGGCAAGTTCATTTCCTTAAGAGGTAGAAACAAGACTCAAAAGGGATTTTAAGAATTCTTTGGATTTTTTTCTGGGAAATTTGAAGAACTCCAAGAGCGATTTTGGTCGGACTTTGCATGGTGGACTTATATCCTTCTTGTGAGTTCTAAAAGTAATCAAATAGGAGTGGATCAATTCACCTTTGATTTGAGCAACGCACATAAGCACGTAAGACAGTTACATCACATAACAGTTCATAGCGTGCCCTATCCGTATATGTGACCTTTTTATACCAAAGGTAGGCCTAATGAATTTAAGGATATGCATGTCGTTTATAAATGTTTCATTTCCCTTGAAAATATTATATACAAACCGATTAAATGAAATGGGGATTAAAATTGCCAGAAAAAGAATTTACATAAAAAAATTAGTCCCACACAGGGGTACAATCCTAAACTAGGTCGCCGTGGCTGGTCCTTCATTCTTGAACTACTTGTACTTCTTAGAATTTTGAACGCCTTTTGGATGACAATATTCTTTTACTATCTAAAAATTCTCGACCCCGGGAGACAATGGTTCGTATAACCTGACATCACATCCTTCAATTAAACACATAAAGGATGATTGTTCTTTCAGGCCGTGGGCCTTTTCGAACATAAGGTGGTCTTACTAATGGATCTGATACCCCTTGGATATCAGATCAACTTAGGTCAATGCCTAAGCAAGGGATTTGGTTTCTCTCTACACTAGTTGACTAGAGTTTGTTTATTGAAAATGATCGAGAACCCGGGAGGAAAATCGTGGGCTAAAACAACAAGTGACAATTAACCGACCGCGGGTCAACTACTTCACTCGTCTATTTTGAGAAATTTATTTTTTAGTGAAGAACAATTGCAAATACTTGCATAATCGCCTTTTACCCCTAATGCAATCTAATTCTTCTCCAAGAGAGGCGGAAGATGCTATGAACAATTTATATTTTGTGGAAAAGTAAACAAATAAGAAAATCAATAAAGTTTACTAATTATTACAATACGAATAGTTAGTCAAATAAGTTAGTAGCAACAATAAGGTTAGAATCTAGCTGAATATTCCCCAGCAGAGTCGCCATTTCAGTTTTTGGGGAAAATGGTTTGTTTTGACTTTTGGAAATTATTTCGAAAATTAAGTTAAAGTTTCTAAAATAATTTTAAGTAAATAGAGTCGCCACTTAATATTATTTAAGGAAAACCAAGAAAAACTTATAAAATTTTTAAAGTCTTTAAAACAGTAAAAATAATTTAAAATATAAGAGATTAAGGGTAAGAGGTTCTTATTAATACTCCAAGAAGGTTTTTAAGGCATTTGGAGTATTCGTTACTTGCGGTTATCCGAACTTGTTAAAACCAACTTATTTTTGACTAACTTGGGAAAACATTCTTGTTTTGATTTTGAAAGCATGAGAATATAACTAAGTGTTTTAATTTAAAGACAAGTAAGATCTTGAATTTTTGATAACAAGTTTAAAGAAAACATGAATTCTTTTACAAGAAAAACATACTTGATTAAAAGAAAAACAAATTTGCATTAACGATAAAAGGAAAGGAAAACTTTCAAAAGAGAATTTATAATGAGAAGGATACTCATTTAGGGAAAAATTCAACCAAGTTTGTTTTTCAGTCCAAATAACAAAACAATAGTTTCTAAACTACACAATAAAGAGTTAAGGGAAAGAGAAATTAATTAAGCCCATTTGGCCTAATCATTTTGGACTTTCAGCCCATAAATAAACCTGTCCTACGCTAAGTTTGGGTGTTGAGACCCATTTGTGATTAATTTTTAGACTTTAGTCCATTGTCTTTGATTTCTGCCCATTTGTGCGAACTGCTTCTTTTATGTTGTTATGGTTTTGGCACATTTTCCCTCAAATTTAGTCCATCGTTGGACTATTGCTGCTGCTGCATTTCAGACCCCTTTTGGTCTAATTTTCTCGAATTTTCAACTTGTTCGTCAGTTTTGAAGCCAAAATCAGTCCATTTTTGGACTTAGACGGGCAGACTCGAAGAGGTTCATTGGGTTTGGCCCAATGGAAATGCAAGGTAGGAGTCCCTTCGACTCGATGTTCACATGTGACAAAATAAGAGATATGGAATTAGAATTCTTCGTTAAACATCCTAATAAGACAACTGCTAATATAAAGAAAATTAGCTAAATCTAGATTAAGATCATAAAGGCACAGAAGGAAAATCAACCAACCAGCTCTCTATGATTTTTGACACGTTTGAACTAGAATGTTGAATTTATCATGGGTAGCAGAAGATAAGCATGACAAATATGTAACTATAAGAACTACTATTTCATGATTTTAATGCTATGACATTTTTTGATTCAAAAGTTAACTAAAACAGTCTATTTAATAATCAAGAGGGAACCAAGATGTGATCAAATCTGTAACCACGGGCATGAAGTTGTAACAGGGCAATGAAATCACTTGATGAAGGGCTCAGTGTAAACTTAACATAGCATGATGAACCACTAACGAGCTTTAGGTAAGTGTATAACAAAAATCAATGTTGTTTATTACATTCAGGGGAAAGGAAACGGGGTCTAGGCAATAACAACACCAAGGCAAGTTGCAAATAGACTTTAGGTGATTCAGGATTCGTTTAATGTGAAAAAATATAAGAGGCATTCGAGAATTTTGACAACCAAATTGTTAAAACAAAGAGAAGATTATCATGCTTGGGCAAAATTGAATCCATCATATATCAGCAAACCAAATCGATGAATAGCGAAAATAAAAATCAGCCCATTTCATACTTAGTGTCTTACACAAATCTGGAGAAGACAAACTTAATTTTAGGTTCACATGAATTGAGATATGATGGTGAATATGCTTAATGCTTAGCTAATGGAAGATTTTTGCTCAGGGTCAATTTGTACACTTAGACTCAATCAAAAAGACTCATGAAAGAAGAACACAATGAGCTATTAGGCAAGTTTCAGGGGGTTACAGATTAATTTCAGGACTAACACTTCACTTAACGAATTCATAAGGGCTCTATTGACCCATCCAAACAATGAAAAATTTTAGCGGAACAGAGAAGGAACATAGGAGCTCCAGCAAAGGACCAAATTGGTTGGTTCAAATTCTTTCCCCTTAGATACAACCCAAGAAACATAGAAAGTTTAAACCCCCATCAAACAACAAAGCAAACAGTAATAAACCACCATTTTGCCCACACAAAATTCAGAAATCAGAAACTACGAAGCCTACATCATTTGGTGAACTCTAAAGGCATTTTAGGGATGAAATTCAAACCATAGTAAAGTTTTATTCCATCCCAGTGCTCCTTGTTCTTTGGTAAGAACTAAGGAGAAATTCCGAAGATCAAATCTTCCCCTCCCTTAATGAATCTCGTTTATCATAACAAGCTAAAGAGATTTCTCAAGAGTGTCTCCACTACACATACAAACAACATATCTATGTTCACATGAAGCACACACAAGTAGTCATCAAATGAGAAGAAATAGAAGAGAAGAAAACACAAAAAAGAACAACAAAAAGCCAGAACTTTGAGACTTGGTTGTAGCCTCAAGTAAATAGATTTTTAAAGCATTCCTTCTTAATTCTTAACACCATATCACATAAATCAAATAAGACCAGTCCAGAAGCATTTCCAAACCACGAGAACATTAAATTTCTATATTATTGAACATAGACCAAAAAAGGGAAGAACGAGAGACGAAGTGTTTACCTTCTTCTGGGAAGCAACTTGGGATAAAACGATCTTCTTTCGGAAACTTTGACAACGCCGAAAAAGAACATTCGAGTTTCTTCACAAAAACCTAAGATCAAAATGAGTCTTGAAAAGGATTTGCTCAGAAAATCCCCTGAATGTATCTGCCTTCACCACGAAGATAGTGAGGCTTATATAGGGGAGATTTTGGGTGAATTTTGGACTAATTTTTGATGTGGGAGAATGGGGTTTTAGGGATTTTTTGGGACATTCGTTAGGAATTTTGAATTTCTTGAGCTGGATAAGGATAAGCTGGAAGATTGTACCATTTGGGTACAAATCTTGGGCTGAATTTCACCACAAGGACGAAGGAGGCACAAATTCATTCCACGTCGCTCATTTCCAATACTTGCATGGTACGATCCTCGTGCCTAGCATGCGTATAAGTATGGAGGGACAAAGGAAATTGGTAGATTTGGGGGTTGCTATGCTAGGGTTTGAGGATTCTTGAGAGAAAAGGAAGGAGAAGCTAAGGGTTCATTTGGTCTGTTTAGTGAAAGAATGAAAAAGAAAAGTATAAGGGTGTGTATATCTGATGGGAATAAGGGTTTTGGGCTGGGTTATGGGCGAATTGAAGGTGGGCTAAGGTGGGTGTTGGGTGGATTTGAGCCCAAAATAAATAGCTAAACAAAGTGTTATGAGGGTTATTGCAGATATGCAAATGTGGCCACTTAAGTTTAGGAGATAGCCAAATTAAGAATAATTAGGTGAAATTCGGCTAAAATTGAAATAGTTTTAAGGAATTAGGCTAGAAATGAAATAGAGACGAATTAAAATCAATTTTTGAGCTTGTTCAACTTAAACGATTTTGAAATCATTATTATGTTTTAAAACATAACTATTTCCTTTTAAAAAATATGAAATTAAATATTCAATTAATCTCTTGTTTTAAATTAATTTGGAGGAAATTAAGTATTATTTATTACAAAAAGTTTTTCTTATGAAATTAAACTTTAAAATAGTTTCTTAATTAAGCTTATATAAATCCCACATAATTAAATATGAAAAATATAAATTCTTACTCAAAACTATTATAAAGATGGTTTGGGAAATATTTTACCCTTTTTACAAAACAATTATTTCAAAAATTATTTAAAATTTGAAAAAGGCTCAAAATTAATTTGTAATGTGGAGGGTAAAAATTGGGTGTCAACAGTGAGACCTCCGAATGGGTGTCCCAAAGATGAGCTAGGAAGGACAAACATCCCCTCCCTATAAGCCTCTGAGCACGAAGGAAAGACACGAATTTCATTGGTGTCAGACTATATTTACCCTCTAGCTCTACCTATCTAACCCAAGCATAGCCATAGCCACTGTCTTAGTATAACAATCCAAAATAACATGATGCACAGAAAACTAACTCATTCCCAATATGACATCAAAGTCTACCATGCCAAGAAAAATTAAGTCAGATAAGGTATTTCGCCCTACGAATATGATAGGACAAGCTCGAAAGACTCTATCCACCACCACAGAATCCCCTATCAAAGTAGATACAGTAACGAAAAGGTCAAGAGATTCACAAAACACATCAAACCTCTCATAAAAACTAGCAGACACATAACAAAAGGTAGATCCAGGGTTAAATGAAACTGAAGCCATACAATTACTGACAAGAATAGTACCTATCATCACCACATCTCTATAAGTTGGAACTAAAGCTTTATGAGCCTGCTGCTGTGATGCTTGTCAAAGCCGAGGCTAATTCCTCCTCAGGTGACCACGCTCACCACACTCAGATCAATCATAGTCTTAGGTCATTGTACTGAAGCCAACTTAGCTAAATACCCATCAACATCTGGTGCAGGCTGACTGGTCCTTGATGGACCTCTAGCAAAAATTGGAGCTGATGAACAAATGGGGCCCACAGGGTATCCCTGCGAACCTTGAACCTTTGAAAATTGACCACTATACTCACATCAATATTAAGGTTTTTTCAAATCTATCCTTTCATGACTCTCCTGCTTTAGCCCCTCAACATTCTTTACAAACTCAATCACTTCCTGAAATGACTTGCCAAAAGATGCTACTTGCAAGGTGGGGATCTGCAATGTTGTATTTAGACCCTTCACAAAGCAGTGAATCCGCTCTTCTTCTGTATTAATCAGTTGAGAAGAATAATGATCTAAGACATGGAAATGGTTATCATAGGCAACCATCAAAGAATTCCCTTGCAAAATATTTGCGAACTCATCTTTCTTCTTGTCCCTCAAGGTCCAGGGAACATACCTCTTTAGAAAGACCTTATAGAAGTTACTCAAAGTCACAAGGACTGTCCAGTAGGCTTGCTATCCATGAATTCCCTCCACCACATCTTGGTATCCCCATGAAACTAAAATGTCAAAATGTCTACCCCATGCCTCTCAATGATGCCTATTCTATGCAGCCTCTCATTACAATCTATGATGAACTCATATGCATCCTCAGATTTCAATCCGTGAAACACAAGAGGCCTCATCTTTACGAACTTGCAGAAGAGTTCATGCTCACCACCAGTCATCACAGGGCCTTTTACTAGTCAAGGAAATATGCCAGTCTCAGAAGCAACATCTAATCGTGGTACCACAATTACAGCATGCTGGGTCACCGGGTAAAGAACAACGGGGATCGTAGGAGTAGCCTCATCCCCTGCCAAGCCACAAAGAAAGTTCAAAACCTGCTGGATTACCTCGGATGACAATGGAACCTGCTATACACCTCCCTGAATTGGGTGTGCGCTTGTCCCCTGGACTTGTCCTGCCACCTCATTCTGCTAAACTTGAACCTCTCCCTCTACTATAACTTCTAGAGCATTCTCTTGTAGAGGATGAGATGTTGACATTTCACGAGCTGGAGCCACAGCTTGAGCCCACCCCTGTCAGGCGCGCCTATCGTCCTTCTTGTGGCTTTACATCTAACTCTGACCCTACCATGAACCACAGCTTTGACAACTGGCTCAGGTGCTACTGCTCTAGATTCAGATGAATGTGTCCTCACCATCTGTACAAGAGTGAAAGGGTTAGGTACCAATTTAGATCACCAGATACCAATTGGAATCAAGTTATAGCACGAGGAATGAAAGAAGTTGAAGTTTTCTAAAGTCCTATAGCCTCTTGCAGAGAAGTATAGAAGTCTCCGTACCATTTCTCAAGACTCTACTAGACTCATTCTGGTATGATGAAATCAACAATCTTAAGACTCTGATACCAATTTAGTCATGACCCAGACTGGGCCATGATTGGCACCCATACTAACACTCTAATGGGAGAACCAAACAACCCAAAACCAATTCTAGACTTAACTAATTCTAAGAAAAATAGATAAATAATCCACTTAAATCATAAATAAATCAATATTAATAAAGTAATGAAAGAATGTGCAGAAAAATATTCAACTAATGTATCCCCAGAAACAAAAAGTCATCATCTAGAACTACTAAACCAACATAGTCTAAGAATCTAACATCAACTAAAAATAGTATGGATAAAGATTTCCATTTCCCGAAGGAAGGACAATAACTCGTGAAAGATCTATGGCAGCCTGGAAGATAGTGCTCACCCTTGAATCTACAGTCTGTCACTCTACTCTAGCTGAGGTTGTGTCTCAACATTTCATCTTACTTATCACTTCCTATTCATTTAGCCTATTCATACAAGCATAATAGGGAAAAGCATATATAATACAATCATGTCTGAAGACCAATCACAAATTATATAATTTCACTAAAAACATGTAACTAGGTGAGTCTTAACTCCAATTCAAACCATAACCTACCTCGAGCAAAGATATAACACTCGCAAGCTAGTTCACCACTGCCTTGTCCTTTCTTAACTCCCCAGAATGCACAAGGTCTAGAAATAGCAAATATATATGAGTAATTAGCCAATAACCCTTCATTTAAGGCCTTGGGAATCAACCCAACCATTCTACCCATTACACGAGGTTTCTAGCATTCCCCAGGGGTTTAATAAGTCATAAATCAGTCCTATTGCATTCATAGGATAAATATTCAAGTTTTCTATTCAAGTTCATAGCCTTTCCAACATTTTTAAGCCTATACGTTTAACCTTTATGGAACCCAAGGTTCCCCACTAACCTTAAACATATTAAGAACTAATAATTTCATGCTAGAACTCAAAGAAACATGATATAAGATCAATTCTAGGTGATTTTACACCTACCCATAGGGTTCTTACCCAAGTCCATGCTTCTAGGGCTTATTTGCAAGAAACCCACCATTAATTATTCCCTCCAAGGTCTAAGAAAGATAATTAATCAATAAAATAAGGATTCTATGAATTACTTACCTCAAGTGAGGGAGTTTTCCCTAGTTTTCTTTGAAAAAATGCTTTTGAAAGCACTAGAACAGAGTTGAGTTATGAGAGAAATAACTTAGAAAAACTGCAAAATGCCCAGGTATACTTCCTATAATCTCATCGCGATGGAAGACTCTCCATCGCAAGGGATCATCATGATGAAAAATGGCTCATCGCGATGGATCATCGCAATGAGAAATGGCTCATCATGATGGATCATCATGATGAGGCACCCTCCGTTTCTATGAGCGACAATTTCCATAATAGGGTGTTCTCGCTCCTAGTTCCCTATTTCACAACACACCTTATTGTATAGACACCACATATTACTCCCAACGCGATAACTATCATATCTTGAGTTCTATGACTCTGATTCTCGCCTTGAAACTTCCTATGAGATATTATAGAAATTAGATATCCAAAAATAGACACCACACAATGACACATGAAGCACAAAATAAACCTAAGGCATAGAACACTATAATTTAGTCTGAGCTTACCCTAGCCCGAGATTTTCAATTCTCAGTTAGGGATTTTTCTAGTGGGATACTTATGCGTTAATTCAGTATAACGACGGAATATGTCATTACATTATATACCAATTAAACAATCATTCATCCCTGAATGACAATCAAGAATAACATAGGGGGAAATGAAGATTACCTGAATCAGTGAACAAGCGAGGATACTTGTTCCGCATGTCTGTCTCAATCTCTGAAGTGGCCTTCTCAACATAATGGTTCTTCCACTAGACCTTCATAGATGCAATATCCTTAGTTCTTAACTTCTAAACGTCTCGATCAAGAATAGCAATAGCCTCTTCTTCATAAGAGAGGTTCTCATCTAATAGGACCAAATCCTAGTGAATGATGTAATTTCCATCACCATGGTATCTTTTAAGCATCGACACATGAAATACAAGATGAATCCCTGACAGGCTAGGTGGTAAAGCCAACCTATAAGCCACTGGCCCCTCTTCTAAAAAATCTCAACGGGTATAATATACCTAGGACTCAACTTGCCTTGTTTTCCAAATCGCATAACACCCTTCATGGGTATGATTTTGAGCAAAACTTACTCACCTTTTGCAAAGTGCATGTCTCTAACCTTCCTGCCTGCATACTCGTTTTGTCGACTATGAGCTGCTAAAAGTTTCCATTAGATGAACTTTACTTTTTCCATGGATTACCTTACCAAGTCCGTACCCAATGGTTTTGCTTTAGTCCAATCAAACCAAACAATGGGAGATCTACACCTCCTCTAATACAAAACTTTTCAAATAAGGCCATGTCTATGCTAGAGTAGTAATTATTGTTATAAACAAATTTTGCTAGCACCAGATACTGATCCTGATGACCCCCAATGTCCATCACACATGCATAAATCATGTCCTCTAATACTTAAATTGTATGCTTGGACTGCCCATCAGTCTGAGGGTGAAAGGTTATACTCAGGTGCAATCTTGTCCCCAACTCTTCATGCAACTTCTGCCAGAAATTAGAGGTGAATTGGGTACCTCTATCATAAATAATAGAGATGGGCACTCCATGCAACCGTAACATATATTTAAGAAATACCTTGGCCAACTTGGCCACATTATAAGTCACCTGCACAGGGATAAGGTGTGCAGATTTTGTCAACCTGAACAATGTCACAAATTGAATCGTAATTCCCCAAGGTCTTGGAGAGACCAACCATGAAATCAATAGCTATTCATTCCCACTCCTATTTAAGAATGGGCATTCTCAGAAGTGTACTGCCAGGTTTCTAATGCTCATACTTTACTTGCAGGCAGTTTTGGCACTTAGCCATAAAATCCACTATATCTTTCTTCATCCCGCCCCACCAGTAATGTTTCTTCAGGTCTCGATACATCTTAGTCACACCAGGGTGTATGGAATACTTAGAACTGTGAGCTTCTTTTAAAATGGTGGGTATCAGCTCCTCAACACGGGCACACAAACTCGCCCTTTGATCCTTAGGACACCTTCCTCATCTATGATGGCCTCTTTGGCCTCACCTCACAACACCTTGTCACAAATTCTGCTCAACTTCACATCATCTAAGTGCTTACCTTTGATTTGCTCGAGAAAAGAGGACCTCGACTCTACACATACTAGTAAGCTACCCCTCTCGGAACTTCCAACCTCATGAAGATGTTAGCCAAAGCCTAAAGATCACTAGAAAGCGGTCGTATAGAAAGATTTATGTAAGCCAAGCTACCCATACTTTTAGTCTTCCTGCTTAGTGCATCATCCCCAATGTTAGCCTTACCCGGATGATATATGATGGTGATGTCATAATCCTTAAGCAGTTCCATCAACCTCCGTTGTCACAGGTTCAAGTATTTTTGGGTGAAGACATGTTACAACTTACGATGGTCTGTGAACACTTCACAATGGACTCCGTACAAATAGTGCCTCCAAATCTTGATGGAAAATAGTATTGCAGCCAACTCCAAGTCATGAGTAGGGTTGTTTTTATCATGCACCTTGAGTTTTCTGAAAGTATAAGCACTGACATTCCGTTCCTTCATAAATATAGCACCTAAACTAGACTGCGAGGCATCACAATAAACAATGAAATCTTAACCTTCAATTGACAAGGCTAAGATAGGAGTTAGGGTGAACAAAGTCTTGAGCTTTTGGAAGCTCCCTTCACATTAGTTCGACAAAGAAAATGGCATATCCTTTTGAGTTAAGTGAGTAGCAATGGAAGCAAAATCCTTAATCAACCGGTGATAGTAGCTAGCCAACCCCACAAAGCTTCTGACTTCTGTCATCAAAGTGGGTCTTGCCTAATTCTTAACTGCTTCTATTTTCTGGGGGTCTACCATCACACTATCCTTCAAAATCACATGGCCTAAAAATGACATGAAAGATAACCAAAATTCGCACTTTGAAAAATTTGCGTACAATTCCTTCTCCTTCAACAGTCCTAACATAATTCTAAGATGATCCTCATACTCCATATCATCCTTGGAGTATACTAGGATATCATCAATGAAAACTATGGCGAAGGATTTAAGATAAGTCTTGAATACTTTATTCATCAAGCCCATGAAGGCAGCTGGGGCATTGGTCAGCCCGAATGACATTAACCAGAAACTCATAGTGCAAATTACAGGTCTGGAATCAGTCTTAGGTATATCTAAAGGCATAATTTTCAGTTGATGGTAACCAGACCTTAAGCCAATCTTAGAGAACATCGAAGCCCCTTAATACAGATCGAACAGGTCATGAATGTGAGGGAGAGCATACTGGTTATGGATAGTAACCTTATTGATCTATCTATAATCCATACAAATGCCAAAAATTCCATCCATATTCTTACCAAAGAGCACTGAAGCACCCCATGGGGAGAAACATAGACAAATTAAACCTTTACTCAACAGCTCTTGCAAATACGCGTTAAGCTCTCTCAATTTAACTGTTTCCATCCTATAGGGAGGAATGGAAATAGGACGAGTGTTTGGATCTAATTCAATGCAGAAATCAATATTCCAGTCAGGTGGAATGCCATGTAGATCTACAGGAAACACCTCCTTGAACACACACACTACAGGAATTGACTCAATAGATGGGTGTTTTCGGGAAAAATGATTTGTTTCGACTTTTGAAAATTATTTCAAAAATAAAGTTCCAAAATAATTTCAAGTAAAAAGAGTCGCCACTTAGTTTTATTTAAGGAAAACCAAGAAAACTTATAAGATTTCTAAAGTCTTTCAAATAGTAAAAAAGATTTATAAAATAAGAGATAAGGGTAAGAGGTTCTTATTAATACTCTAAGAAGGTTTTTAAGGCATTTGGAGTATCTGTTAACTTATGGTTATCCGAACTTGTTAAAACCAACTTATTTTTTACTAACTTGGGAAAAGATTCTTGGTTTGATTTAGAAAGAATGAGAATATAACTAAGTGTTTTAATTTAAAGACAAGTAAGATCTTGAGTTTTTGATAACAAGTTTAAAGAAAACATGAATTCTTTTACAAGAAAAACATACTTGATTAAAAGAAAAACAGATTTGCATTAACGATAAAAGGAAAGGAAAACTTTCGAAAGAGTATTTAAAATTAGAAGGATACTCATTTAGGAAAAAATTCAACCAAGTTTGTTGTCAGTCCAAATAATACAACAATAGTTTCTAAACTACATAATAAAGAGTTAAGGGAAAGAGAAATTAATTAAGCCCTTTTGGCCCAATCATTTTGGACTTTCAGCCTATAAATAAACCTGTCCTAAACTAAGTTTAGGTTTTGAGACCCATTTGCTATTATTTTTTGGACTTTAGTCCATTGTCTTCGATTTCTACCCATTTGGGCAAACTACTGTTGTTATGTTGTTATGGGCTTGGCCCATTTTTCCTCAAATTTAGTCCATCGTTAGACTGTTGTTGCTGCTGCATTTTAGACCCCTTTTGGTCTAATTTTCTCAAATTTTCAACCTGTTCGTCAGTTTTGAAGCCAAAATCAATCCATTTTTGGACTTGGACGGGAACACTAGAAGAGGTTCATTGGGTTTGGCCCAATGGAAATGCAAGGTAGGAGTTCCTTGGACTCGAGGTTCACATGTGACAAAATAAGATATATGGAATTAACATCCTTTGTTAAACATCCGAATAAGACACCTGTTAATATAAAGAAAATTAGCAAAATCTAGATTAAGATCAGAAAGGCACAAAAGGAAAATCAACCAACCAGCTCGCTATGCTTTTTCACGCGTTCGAACTAGAATGTTGAATTTATCATGGGTAGCAGAAGATAAGCATGACAAAAATGTAAATAAAAGAACTATTATTTCACGACTTTAATGCTATGACATTCTTTGATTCAAAAGTTAACTAAAACAGTCCATTTAATAATCAAGAGGGAACCAAGCTATGATCAAATTAGTAACCAGGGGCATGAAGCTGTAACAGGGCAACGAAATCACTTGATGAAGGGATCTGTGTAAACTTAACATAGCATGATGAACCACTAACGAGCTTGAGGTAAGCATATAACAATATCAACTCTGTTTATTATATTCAAGGGAAAGAAAATAGGGTCTCAGCAAGAATAACACCAAGGCAAGTTACAAATAGACTTTAGGTGATTTAGGATTCATTTAATATGGAAAAATATAAGAGGCATTCGAGAATTTTGACAACCAAATTGTTAAAACAAAGAGAAAATTATCATGCTTGGGAAGAATTGAATCCATCATATCATCCAACCAAATCGATGAATAGCGAAAACAAGAATTAGCCCAAATCATACTTAGTGTAATACACAAATCTGGAGAAGACAAACTTGATTTTAGGTTCACATGAATCGAGATATGATGGCAAATATGCTAAATGTTTAGCTAATGGAAGATTTTTGCTCAGGTTAAATTTGCACACTTAGACTCAATCAAAAAGACTCATGAAAGAAGAATACAACGAGCTATTAGGCAAGCTTTAGAGGGTTACAAATTAATTTCAGGACTAACACTTCGCTTAACGAATTCATAAGGGCTCTATTGACCCATCCAAACAATAAACACATTTTGCTAAACAGAGAAGGAACATAGGAGCTCCAGGAAAGGACCAAATTGGTTGGTTCAAATTATTTACTCTTAGATACAACCCAAACAAACAGAGGAAGTTTAAACCCCCATCAAACAACAAAGCAAACAATAATAAACCACCATTTTCCCCACCCAAAAGATCAGAAATTAGAAACTATGAAGCCTATATCATTCGGTGAACTATACTTCCCCAAGGTCTTGGGATAAAGCGTGTTGATTTTGTCAACCTGTCAACAAAGACCCAAATTGAATCATACTTCCCCAAGGTCTTGGGGAGACCAATTATGAAATCCATGGCTATTCGTTCCTACTTTTATTCAGTGATAAGCATTTTTTGATATGTAGCACCAGGTTTATGAAGCTCATACTTTACCTGGTGGCAGTTTTTGCACTTAGCCACAAAATCTACTATATCTTTGTTTATCCTAACCCACCTGTAATATTGCTTCAAGTCTTGGTACATCTTTGTCACACCAGGATGTATGGAATACTTTAAACTATGAGCTTCAGCTAAAATTGTAGGAATCAGCTCCTTAACAGGGGCACACAAACTCGCCCTTTGATCCTTAGGAGGTCTTCCTCATCTATGATGGCCTCCTTAGCCTCACCTCGCAACACCTTGTCACGAATTCCTCTCAACTTCACATTATCAAACTGCTTAACTTTAATTTGTTCTAGGAAAGAGGACTTCGCCTCTACACATGCTAGTAAGTTACCCCTCTCTAAAACTTTCAACTTTATGAAGTTGTTAGACAAAGCCTAAATATCCCTTGCCAGTAGTCATCTAGAAACATTTAGGTATTCAAAGCTACCCATACTTTGAGTCTTCCTGCGTAGTCCATCAGCCATCATGTTAGACTTACCCAGATGATATAAGATTGTGATGTCATAATCCTTAAGTAGTTCCATCCACCTCTGCTATCTCAGGTTCAAGTCTTTGTAGGTGAATACATGCTGCAAGCTATGGTGGTCTGTGAACAATTCACAATGGACTCTGTACAAATAGTTCCTCCAAATGTTAAGAGAAAATGCTTGCAGCCAACTCTAAGTCATGAGTAGGGTACTTATTCTAATGCACCTTGAGTTGTCTCAAAGAATAAGCAATGACATTCCATTCTTGCATCAACAAAACACCAAAACCAGACCGTGAGGTATCATAATAAACAATAAAGTCTTTACCTTCAACCGGCAAGGCTAGGATAAAAGCTGTGGTAAACAAGGCCTTGAGAATTTGGAAGCTCTCTTTCCATTCGTCCGACCAAACAAATGGCACATCCTTCTGAGTCAAGCGAGTCAAGTGACTAGCAATGGATGCTAAATCCTTGACGAACCGGCGATAATAGCTAGCCAACCCCACAAAACATTGGACTTCTATCATAGAAGTGGGTCTAGATCATTCTTAACTACTCCTATATTTTGGGGGTCTACCATCACCCCATCCTTCAAAACCAAATGGCCTAAAAAGGACACAGAAGATAACTAGAACTCGCACTTTGAAAACTTTGCACATAATTCCTTTTTCTTAAGCAGTCCCAACACAATTCTATGGTGATCCTTATGCTTCTTATCATCCTTGGAGTATACCAGGATATTATTAATGAAAACTATGATGAATGAGTAAAGATAGGGCTTGAATACTTCATTCATCAAGCCCATGAAGGCAACTGAGGGTTGATCTGCCCGAATGACATTACCAGAATCTCATAGTTCCCATAAGGGGTCCGGAGTACAGTCTTAGGATTATCTGAAGGCCAGTTTTTTCAGCTGATGGTAACAAGACCTTAAGTCGATCATAGAGAACACCAAATCCCCTTGTAACTGATCGAATAGGTCATCAATGCTAGGGAGAGGGTATTGGTTACAAATAGTAACCTTGTTCAGTTGTCTATAATCTTTACACATGCGTAGACTACTATCCTTCTTCTTAACAAAAGCACTGGAGCACACCATGGGGAGGCACACAGACATATGAAACCTTTACTCAATAGCTCTTACAACTATGCCTTAAGCTCTCTCAATTCGGCCAGTGCTATCCTATAGGGTGGAATGGAGATAGGACGAGTGTTCGACTCTATGTCAATGTAGAAATCAATATCCCAATCAGGTAGATCTGTAGGAAATACCTCCTAGAACTCACACACTACCAGAAATAACTCCATAGATGGGACCTCCAAATTGGTGTCCCAAAGATAATCTAGGAAGGCCAAACATCCCCTCCCCATAAGACTCTGAGCACGTAGAAGAGACACAAATTTCATTGGTGTCAGACTGTACTTACCCTCTAGCTCTAACCTATCTAACCCAGGCATCGCCATAGCCACTGTCTTAGCATGACACTCCAAAATAAAATGATGTGGGGACAACCAACTCATTCCCAAGATGACATCAAAGTCTACCATGTCAAGAATAATTAAGTCAGCTAAGGTATCTAGCCCTGCGAATATGACAGGACAAGCCTGAAAGACATTATCCACTACCACAGAATCCCCTACCAGAGTAGATATAATAATAGGAAGATCAAGGGATTCAATAAAAATATCAAAACTCTCAAGAATACCAGCAGACACATAAGAATATATAGGCCCAGCGTAAAAAAAATTGAATCCATACGATCACAGACAAGACTGGTACATGTAATCAGTGCATTTGAAGTCTCTACCTCTTGTCTACCCAGGAAGAAATAGAAATGATTCATCTCTCCCATCTATGCACCACCCCTATTGGGCTGATTACCTCCTCTACAACTGCCTCAATTTCATTGAGCACCACCTCTACCTATTGTGTGACCACCCCGCCCGCCCTACAGATGATCTCTATCATAACTAATATCTCTACTAGCTGGAATGAAAGCTCTATGAGCCTGCTACTGTGATACTTGTCAAATACAAGGAAAATTCCTCCTTAGGCGACCACGCTCACCATACTAAAAGTAAGCATGGTCGAAATTAGGTTATTATGCTGAAGCTGACTTAGATAAATACCCACCAAATTCTGGAACAGGCGACTGGTCTCTAATGGACCCCCAGTAAAAATTGAAGCTGACGAACGAGTGGGGTGCACAGGGTATCCCTGCGAACCCTGAACCTTCAAAAACATACCACTGTACCTACCTCCAGACCGAGTCTTCTTCGAAGATATCCTTTCTTTACTCTCCTACTTCACCCCTTCAACATTCTTACGAACTCAACCACTTTCTAACACAACCTGCCAGAAGATGCTACTTGCAAAGTGGCAATCAACAATGTTGTATTCAGACCCTTCAGAAGCGGCGGATTCACTTTTCTTCTATATTAATCGACTCACAAGAATAACAAGCTAAGACATGAAAATGGGTCTCATAAGCAGCCACCAAAGAATTCCCTTGCAAAATATTTTTGAACTCATCTTTCTTCCTGTCAAAACCCAAAATCAGGCTATGATGGAGCCTACTAAAACCCCCCAATAGGCAAGCCAACCCAAGAGATGCAAAAATAAAGTAAAACACTTAATTAAGGAAAGTGGAAGAGAAAATATAGTAAGATAGGGGTCAACAATATAGATATATACCAACCGCACAAAATATACAATAATGGCCCTTAAAGAGACCGAGAAAGACAAAATATAAACAGAAACCAACCATGGACCTGGTGTTACCTGTACAAGAGCGTCAAAAGTATAGGGTAAAGCTATAAAACATGGTATTGTCTATAAAATATAAAAATATAGACAGTATGTAAAGATCGAAGGCAGTAAGGATCTCCAAACACCAGGGGCTCACCATAATCTGAACAATGGCTTGCCATGAACGACAAGAGGATCAATCAGGGTGGTTCGTACTAGGTGTTGCATCAGAAAAAGATGCAAAACTATAGTATGAGTACCAAAACATGGGGTACTCAGTAGGCATCATAGGACAACCGAGCTCAGAAAGATATCATATAATATAAGAAACATGAAAGTAAACTAGCTATAGGGATCAACCTAAATTCCAGTTATAACGAGAAAACTGATAGCAAAACAATCCAACCTAAAAGTATTGATATAACAATAAAGGAAAAAGGCACTTAAAGCAGAAACACCCAACATAAAATGTGGTGCAGTGTGAGATGGATGAAATGCAATATGAGGCCAATGCAATATGAGTCCAAATCTTACATCGAATGTGCAATAAGTAAATATAAATCTGGAATCTTACATTGGAAATGCGATGAGTAAATATGAGTCCAGAATCTTACATCAGACATGTAATAAGTAAATATGGGTCTGGAATCTTACATCGTACATGCAATGAGTAAATATGGGTCATAAATCTTACATCAGATATGCAATAAGTAAAAATACCCTCCACGAAGCTCAAACCAGTAAAAAGTGAGGTGTTAAATTTTAGAAAATTGATATCAATAGAAAAGTAGTACAAATCCTTTTTAGAAATTCAAAATACGTAGTAAGGGTAAAACCTTTTTCAAATTCAAAAACAAACTAAAATTTCTTCCTTAGAAATCATATTATGTGCCAAGTCCATGAACGCATAATGAATATATGCAATTCAAAAACCAAGAAAATGTAGGAATATACACCAACAACAGGGCAAGGGAACCCTCCAAACAAAGCACTCAACTGGAACTCCGTCCAATCCGAAGCTATCGCCACAGGCTCATAGTTACACAATATTGGTAAATAAAGACGAAAAGCAGAACTATAATACAATAATAAGCCAAAGCACCTACTCTACCTCTAAAACCTCCTAAAAATACCCTAGGCATCCTAGGCTAGCCACAACAAAGCTACAAGCTCCTAAGCTAAGGATAAGCATGATAAGCCTACTCTACGGTCCAAAAAATGGCCAAATATGCAGGAAATAGGATTTGAGCCTAATTCTACACCAAAACCTACCCTAACATTTAAAAAACTTATAAAATACAAAATCTAAGTAAGCTAGGTCTAGGAAAAGGAAATCGTAACCTACCTCAAGGCCGAACTACAAGCACGAACCATCCGTCATGTGCTCCCCTTCTGGATAGCCTCAAAATGCTGCCATACTATCATATGCATAAACTAGGTGTCAAGATGAGAAGAATGATATCCATATTGCTATACGAAATTTTAGACCAGAAATTGGGTAGGAAATCGACCCTCGGGGTCTGCTTAACAAACTGGAAAGCAAAATTTATAATTATTCTCCCAACGAGATGCGGGGTGCATGCCCCAAATTTGGGTGGAATTGGAAGAGAAATTGAACCTGAAATGTTCTGAAACATGCAACTATAATGGAAGATGGATCATGCAAATTAGGACTTAAATTTAAGAACGAAATGTGATAAAGACCATACATAGAATAAAACGAGAGGGGGAAGAGTCTTACCTCAATAGCTTTGTAAATCACCTATAATTGGTGCTTCTCCCTCTTAAACAAGTCCATAAATGGTGGAAATGAGTTGTGAAGTCAAAGAAATGAATAAGAACATCATTTAAAACTCTCACTTATCAACACACATGTGGTAATATTGACGCAAGTGTGGTGACACAACTGTGGCAAGACCACTGCAGGAGCGGAGGTCAATAGGACCCTCAAACTCTATAGGTATGGAACACATGCCGCAGGGGGTGGCACCACATGGACAAGACCCTGCACTGTAGGTGAGACATCAGAACACAGGGGGAGGTGTGCAGGTGTGGCCAAGGCACCCCAGCCATGCCCATTCCAGTACCATTAACACAAGCTAAAACAACTCAACTCCAAAGTCTTCAATCACACTCTCAGGATTTTATTTGAACCCTGTGAACACAAACCAAATATGCTACTCTACCAAAAATAGCATTTTAGACTCAACGAAATAGACAAAATTCCCAACAGAGATCATTTTGACTAAAAGTGGGCCCCACGCCTAACTATTTTTTTATCAAAAATAAACCCAATAGCCCAAAATGTGTCTGAAGGCCTCGGAACCTAAACCAAAGATTCTACTAGCCTAAAGTCAACATTTTGGAGCTAATAGCGCTGATGGAATTTCCATTTGAGGACGTCTTCTCTGAATGTTTACCAAAGTCAACTCTTCTAGCTTTAAGAGTTTCAAAACATAGAAATTGGCTTAAAGCATAAACAAACTGCCCTAAAACTGAACTGTTAGTCCTGAAAAGTCATAAATAACCTACAACCATTATGGGAAGGCTTGAAATGCATAAAAAGCACAAAAATAAGGAAAATGACCTAGAGGGTAATTACAATATCCACTACTAAAAGAACTTTCATCCTCAAAATTTAAATACAGGAAGATACCTGGAGGCTTCAAAAGGTAAGGATAATGAATCAACATATCAATCTTAGTCTTCTAAGTAGCCTCCTCGATAGGAAGATGCTGCCACTGAACCTTAACTGATAGAATCTCCTTGGACCTCAACTTCCTAACCTGCCTATCCAAAATAACAATTGGCTCATCCTCAAAGGATATTGACTAATCCTTTGGAATGAAAACCTACTAGAGCACATACGACTCATCCAGAATATACCGCCTCAGCATAGAAATATGGATAATAGGGTGACTGGGGCTAAAGCTAGCATAAAAACTGATACTGGAACTGTCACTGGAGCTGGTGGTACCTGGGCCATCCCCGGGTCCACATGCTACTGCTCTGGAGCTAACTCTGGCTTGTAGTCATACTCCGGCTCTAAATCAACTATGTCATCCCTAACAGGCACCACTGCTCTGGGATGAGTTCTAGCCTTGCCCTTGCGACCTCCCCGACCCCTAGCTGGAGTCAGAGGTGCAAGGGCAGGAGGCTCTCCTCTGCCTGAAGCTGACAATCTTGTACGAACCATCTGCAGAAGAGTGAACTAGAACAAATGAGATTTCTAGGAACATTCAAGGATGCTACGCATGAATGAGAAGCAAGAAAATTCAATTTCCCTAAGATGTCACTATAGCCTCCCAACGATTGAGCACCAATGTCTCCGCCCCAATCCGCAGGACTCTACTAGACATTAGCTCTTATACCAATGATACTGGTGAACCTAGAGCTCTGATACCAAGCTGTCACCACCCGATTTCTCGATCATGATGGTACCTACAACCCCCCCAGTAGGTGAACCAATCCTCGTAGCCCGGAATAGTTAGTAATGGGCTACTTTCTAACAGTTTAAGAGGAAGAACAAATGAATAAGCAAAAGCAAGGGAACAAGATGAATAAACTGGATAACTGGAGTAATATAAATGCAAAGTGGAAGCTAAACCAACCCAAAACCTGGTACCAAGCGTATAAGAGCCAAACTACAACATGAGTACAAAAGGTCCAAAAGAAATATATACATAAGTTGTCTCCGAATAGTAACAGAGTACAAAATATACAAATGGTAAACCAAGTCAATCTCTAAACGCCAAGAGCTCACCCTCAGCCTGGATGATCCAAAAACAGCTGCCCGCACGAGTCTCCGGCGCTCTAACAACTATAGTCCACACCTGGATTTGCACCAGAAGATGCAGGGGGGTAGGATGAGCACTAAATATGAAGTATAGGGTACCCAGTAGGTATCATAGGCCTACTGGGCATATATAAAGTAAAATAATAGTAGAAGGCAGAGTAGAAATAAACTGTCACAGAAATCAATGATAAAGTACACAGGAACTAGCCCAGAGGGAAGACAACATAAACAACAAGCAAGGCTAGCAAATAGTATATATACATGGCAAACACAAGTGAAAATGAGAACGACGCACCTGGGATCCTCGCAAAAACAATATATATAGATAAGTTCTAGCAAGGGATGGTATACCGGTAACCTCAAGTATATAGAATGGGAGAGAAGGATAAAGTAGACATGCTCGATAAACAGAATGAATAAACACCTAAACCATTCCAATTCTCAAATCCTTAAGTAATTGTCTAGCAAGTCCAATCCCACACTTATAATCGTAGAAGAGAGCAAATCCATAATTAAGTAAAGAGAGTCTACCTACAGTCCTCCAGCTGCCCATACAACCGAGGAACGCATTCAAGTGAAAACAAACCCTCCGGTGGCCCATACAACTGAAGCGTACAATCAACAAACAACAAACAAGAGTGGTACCTCAAATGATATATGTCATGATGCATGATGACCTCAAAGTGAAATAGAATCTCTGTATGTACCTTTTTCGGTGCCTATCAGGCCCAGCAGGCAGGTTTCATGTAAGGACTCAGCCCGCATACCTCTACTCCACTGTATACCTTTCCCCTCGCACACGCAGCCCGAATCCCCTGGACCGGAGTGGCAAGGTCCATGGGGTCCCGGACCCCATACTAAATCTTGGAATCAAAATGTGCCCTCTAGAATCGAGTCCAGGTTCAAGCCAGTGGCTAAGTCTTAAATATGCATGCCTAGACCCTGTCTAGGAATAAAACAGTGAAAAAGATGTCTCAAAAACCCTTCCAAGGGTGCCTGGCACACCAGGTCTAAAATAGTAGTAAAATCTCTCAGATTCTCGACCCAGCCGAACCTAAAGCCATTTCAAATCAGTGAGAAAACTCAGCTAGCACTCCGACCTGTTCGAGTTTAGCAATAGTTGTAAATAATGATAAAACCATATTTTTAACCTTCTTTTACCCCAAAAAGATCCACGTATCAAGTCAAATCATTTCCAAATCTAATTTTATCAAAACGGACCCTCGGGGCCATGCAAGGTTTAGAAAATTGGTTTTTGTAGGCCTAAAGCCCAAAGCCAAAAACCATAACAAAACATAGAAAACCTCTTTATATGCATGGAAATGATATGATCATCACAAATAGCTGCCCGACAGCTCACAATCAACCTAACGGCCCTGTACAGGCTCCGAAGATACTCAGCAAGCATAGCCAGCCTAGAAAGATATTTCTATGTCCAGGACTCGCGGAGATTCTCAATAATCCTACCTTCTATGTTCTAGAATCAACAAGACCTCACAGGGTCACAAGGGTAATAAATACACCAACTAATAGGAATACTACACACAATGGAGGAAAGAAATAGGATGAATCATGGAAAAGCGATCAAGGTTTGTGGTACCAACCTAATAACCCAACCCAAGGATGCCAACTAGTACAATTTTACCTTATATATGCAAAGTCTAGGGAGTTAAGCTGTAACCTACCTATCGTCCGATGATAAGCTACGGGAACGATGATATTTGAGGCCAAGCTGCTTCGAGAATCTCCAAACGAGAATCAAACTATCAAATTCATGAATATAATGTTAAAATGAGTCTAACGGTACCCATATTTCTACAATTATAGCCGGGTCAATATCCAGGTCAAAAGCAGGCCTGCGGGGCCCACAATCCAAAATCAAAAATGAAAAGAGCCACAACGACCCCAATGGTGCCAAGAAGCTATGCTCCAAATTTGAGCACAATTGGCCAAGAGGAAGGGGGGCAAATCATCCCGCAAAGATTGGGGTTTCAGGAGTGTAACTTTACAAAAAAGAACAGAAATTGGGCAAGGATTACTTACCTCAAAGGCGAAAACCCAAGTCAAGAAGGATAATTTACCACTCCCACGAGCATGCACTAGCTGGACGGCCAGAATTCACAAGCAAGAACTCAAGCTTAGAGAAGGGCATCAATGAAGGTTTTAAGAAATTTCAAGAGAAGAGGGAGCTTACCAAACGACGAAGAAGTATAGAAAATCAACCCACAATCAACTTCCCAAGGCTTGGAATCAATATAGAGCAAATTTTTGGAGAGAATTTAGAGTTTAGAGTGAGAAAAAGTGAGAGAGAATACTGGAAAAATGAACACCCAGCTTTATATAGCTGCTGGAAAATGGCCAGCGCCATCGGTGCTAGGCCAACGCCAATAGTGCTGAAGGACTGGAAGGCACCTCAGCGCTATCACTTGGGAGAGGAACGATCGCGCTGAAGGCTGGAAGGCGCTGAGGCGCGATTGCGCTAGCCTTGGCTCGATTGCGCTGAAGGCTAGCCTGCAACTATTTTTCTGCAATTTCTCTAACACTTCACGGGGTGTCCCGGGCACAATCGGAAACCGATATTCAAAAACCAATAATGCTAACAGAGTGGAAACAACTTTTCGGACTCAATGAATCAACAAAACTCACATACGAGGTTATTTCAGAGAAATGTTGACCCAAGTCAACACTAACGAAAAGGAACTCAAAGGCTCGAAATGAGTCTTGCTCACCCGAAACCCAAACCAACCACCTTCCTATCCCAAACTTAACATTCTGGAGCTGATGGAATTGTCGGATTTCAAATCTAACACTCCGATCATTGAAAGTCGCCTAAAGTTGCACTTTCCACTCTAAATGGCCTAAAAACTGAGAAAACCACACAAAACCCACATCGGAAGTTCTCAGGCCTCAACTAAAGGTCCAACTAGACCAAACTCATTACTTCGGAGCTAACGGAACTGTCAGAATTCAATTCCGAGCAGGTTAGCTAAGAATGTTGACCAAAGTCAATGATATTCTAAATTTAAGATCTAAAATAGGAAAACGGTCAAAATGATCTAACGAATTGCCAGGGATACAAACCACCAGTCCCAGTAAGTCATAAATGACTTGGGGCCACTACAAGAAGGCTCTAACAGTGCAATAAATACGTAAACGCAAACATGACCGGAAGGGTCATCACAATTTTGCACGGTGCATGTTACTTTGCCTGCGGGGAGGCATATCACTGGCAACGAATCCATTATTTCCATTTGCACCATGCAATTGTCCGGGCAATTCACCCTTTCTACTATGTGTGTCGCACATCACTTCAGGGATTACACCTTACCTAGAACTTATTTCATTGAGGACAATGTTCCTTTTAAGTTTGGGGTGTTGAGCCCTCCTTTGCCTTTGCCTTGTTAATAGTAGAGTAGTACCTTATGTTCGAAATGAAAATGCTCAAAAATGTCCAATGAAATAAGCAAAATGAAAAGAAAAGAAGGACGGTGCTACCAAGTGAAGGTAATAAAAGGATGTTAAATGATTAAGTTGAAGGGAAACTTGGGTTGTGAGAGGGAGAAATAAGGTGAAGTTAATGTTCGAAAATTTGAGCAGCATTTTGAATGATCACAAGGAGCATTAGGGAGGTTTAGTCACTTGAGCTAAATGTAATCCTCGCCTTAACCCTAACAAACATCGTAGCCCGTAAGTCCTTAGTGATTATGAGCTTGGTAACACTACATTAGTAGCGAATTACTTGAAGGGCAAGCCTATGGTTTGATACATGTGCACTCAACCTTCTTTGAGAGAGTGAGAGTCTTTATGTTCTCTTATGATCTCTCAAATTTGAATTGAATGAGTGTGAGTGGGATTTCTCTCTTGTAGTGAGAGGCATCATGCACTTGAATCAAAAAATGAGTCTCTATTTCAATTGAGAGGAATGAATAAGATAAGTTGTGTGGTGAATCTCGAGTCAAACCTTGAAGGTCCATGCTAATTACTTGAGAAGGTTGATAATGTTGCTTTGAAAAACAATTCCCTTGCTTTTCAATGAGAAATGGAATCCTTTTCGGTGATGTTTTGAAATGAGAACTTGCCTTGAAAGTATGGTGATACCATTTGAGATGAGCATTGTAGTTGAGTCTTTTTGCTTTGAGTCTTTTGTTCTTATTTTCATAAGTTTTAGAGTCAAGATGATCTTGTGTACAACCTTTATGTTTTTAGAACCTATTTAATTCCTTACCTTATAAGTATCTTGCTTGAGGACAAGCAATAGTTCAAGTTTGGGGGTTTGATAATTTGGTAATCTACCAACATAATGAGCTTTTATGCATGAATTATTGCCATGTTTTGATGAGAATTAGAGGTACTTATTGCCATTATTGATATAAATGCAGGTATTCTTAGTCGAATGAAGAAAGAAAAGGAATTGAACCTAAAGAGCTTAAAAAGAGTTAAAGTGTGAAGGTGATAAAAAAAAGGAAGAAACCGTCAAGAGGGGCGATTGACATGGGAGCCACACAAAGGCACCTGCGTTCCGCAGGTGCCATCACACATGGAAAGTCAAAGATTGCCGGAGAAATCACCAGCATGCAAGCTGCTCAATACAATAAGTGACCACACCCTATTCGCACCTCACACTGCACAAAAGGATGAAGTTCACTTCTTGGAGAGAAAGGCACATGCGAGCCGCATATCACAAGGTGTGACTGCATGTGTCATCTCATGTAAATCGCACAAGTCCCTAAGGGAATTTTTGTCCAAGTACATGTGATGTAATTGGAAAGATTCTAAAACCCTTTTTGGTGTGTGTACCTGAGATACAATTTTGTTTTTACTTTCCCCAAGGAAGAGCATTGAGAGTATACTTTCTCTTTTCTTCTTCCCCATTGATAAACACCATTTATAAGGAATTTGAGCTTGGAATTGGAAATTAGCGTCATATGAATGGAATTTTTGGGAAACCCACTTGGTATATTCTCTTGGTTCCTTCATATGAGCAGCTAAATCCTATTCTAGGGATACGTGCATGATGGGTGTTTGAATTTGGGTATTGGTATTGATTAATTGTGCTTATAATTGATTATTTAGTATGGGTCTATCAAATTCTTCAAGGTTTAATTTTAAAATTGATGGTTGTAAACAATGATTGTGTTTACTAATTGTGTACTTGCTTGAAAGAGGAGTTCATAAATTGGGTAAGAATTTAGTTGTGGGGATTTGGGATTTCCACCATAGATTAAGGCTAGAAATAGCTTGATCGAAGGAAATTCCCATCTAATAATTGAAGCTAGAAATAGTTTGGTTTACCCAAGTATTTAATTGGTTGGTTTAAGGTAAAGCTATGGTGCTTGAGAAAATACTATTGTACATATATTTGGAAGGTTGAAAGGCCACCAAATATAGCTCGAACCAAGCTACCCATACCTTTAATTGAAAGTTTGCATTATTAATCAATTCCCTAACCTATTGTAGAACCCCATCGAAAGCATACCCCAAGTCTTCCTTCTCTTGATCATAAAATCATGTTTACATTGTTCTCGCATTGAAATTGTTATTCGTTATGTCCCAAACCTTTCCCCTAATTTTTACTTTTGTTGCTTGAACACTTAATTGCTCTAGTGATTGTTATTCGACAATTTATTGGTGAATTATCATCCCATTCCTCATGTATATGACCCCAACATCTGTTGGATTATTTATTATTTTGTACGACAATCGTTACCACCTCCTTTGGGAGAGTACTTTTGAACGTCATCACGTATCACCACAGGTGTTATGGCAGCAAGGTAGCAGGTGTTTATTGAGTATTGGGCAGTGGGTATGGAGTTATATTGGCAAGGTAAGGATCTCTTACACTTATTTATTTTTTTAATCGAGATTCTAAGCTTCTAGTTATGAAAATTTTCAATCAAGATTCTAAGCTTCTAGTTATGAAAAGTTGTATTTTCTGATGACTTATAGTAGGTTCTTGGTTATTTTGGCTCCATGGTAGTTACTCCAAGGAGTAAAATTGTTTATATTGATATTTCAAAGCTTTTTGTTGAGGTAATCTTCCTTCCATGATCCTCCTTTGCAATTCCATGTTCTAGTATCGTCTTATAGATTTCCGAGCCACGAAGTGGTATTTTGAATTTTGGGCAGCCCCTTTGTCTTATTGAGTTGGGTTGTCATTGTTGTATATTGATGGTGTTAAGGTGTTGGAGGGACTGGGGGTTGGTGTGATTCTTATAGGAGTAACATACAACAGTTGTTGGATTGAGCGGCGTGAAGTGAACCTTGTTATATTCCCTCAGGAGCTCGTCACTCTTATGAGATGTTGATAGCTTCTTGTTGTGGTTATTAGCTGTTGGTTTGGTAGAGATTAAGATGTTGTTTGTTGAGTTAGAGAGGGCTGGTCGTAATGATTAGCTTAACGCTTTATCAATTATCTATGACTCGTTCTTGCAGCCTTGTTGATTCTAGCAATTATTGCGTTACAATAGGTTGGTCGAGCTTTATAATGATGCCTTTGAGGCTTCAGTTGAAAGGTATGTTAAGGCTTTCTTTTCACTTTACGGCATGACCTTTAAGACCAAATCTTATATAGCTTGTGTAACGTCATTATTCAAATTGTGGTCTTATAGTATTGAGTTTTTCTCCACAACATGATATAGCGACTATTAGCAACACTCTATTCCTTACTTAGCGACCTAGAAAAGCATGTTATAATTGCATTGAGGTAACCTATGATTACATGATAATATTGTGTTGTTTTCATCATTTAGCTGCCTCTTATGAGCTTGTTTTTGCCTCAGCAAACACTAACACTACAGGATTTTGGAGCCTATATTCTGATTACTATTACCGTGGCTTTGAGGTAGGCAGATCGTACCTATGGGGAGGGCAGTCTGTACCTACAGGGTAGTAGTTACATTATATTACCTTGCCTTCAGGCAGGGAAGACCTCACCTACAGGACGGGCAGGCTGTACCTATGGGGAAACAATTATATTAGGTTACCACGCCTTCGGGTTGGGCAGACCGTGCCTATAGGCCAGACAAAATGTGCCTACGGGATGGGTAGGTTGTACCAATGGGGTGGAACTTATATGGTACCTTAGGGCCTTAGTGTTTTACTGATTCACAATACATGTACAGTCAGACAGTTCAAATTAGATTATCACTGGGGTCCAAGTAAGGGGGTCATTATGGGAACTGAGCGACTGTTTGTGCCTCGTAGACCTATGGAAATTTTATGTTGTTTGTACCTGCCGGGATTATGAGGGTCAGGTAAGTGTATTATTTGTTATTTACTTTAGATGGTATCTTATTGCAGGAAGGTCAGTGATTGTACTTCTGTTTTACTCCTAGCCTTTTGTTCAGTCCTTACACTTCAGATCTAGTTTCCAGTTCTCCTTACATGCTTGGTACATTATTTTTTACTGATACCCCATTTCCTGGGGGCACTGCACTCATGCCTGCAGGTTTTGAGCGACGACTAGACAGACCTATCAGGTGGTATAGCTGAGCTTTCAGCGGGTTGGTTGACTTCTTTTCTTCAGGGGGTCGCCAGAGTTTTAGGGGTTTGCCTTTTTATTGTTTATAGCATGTGGGTAGGTTGGGGCGTTATCCCACCAAATATTGTATTCATAGAGGCTTGCAGACTAGTCTATTAGGTTACATAGCTACGATGGTGACCATTGTGGCCTTGTATGTTTATTAGTTATATCTTGTTAGCTAGTTGGGCCCAGTTATTGTTGTGTTGGCAGTTTAGCATCTCATTGGCCTAGCTTACATTTTATATACATGTTTTAAGTTCTGTATAGAGATCATGGTGGCCTTGATGACCCGCATAGCATTTATGCTTTCCTAGATATCATGCCATCCTATACTTATGTGCTACTTGCTTATTGTTTTATATGAACTGTTGGGAGTAGCTGTTTTCTATATAGAGCTGTTGGTAGGGGCCTTACCGGCCGAGGTTCATTTTTAAGCTGAGCTATACTTGTTTATTTTCTTGATTGTGTGTGGCTGCACTGGCAATCGAAAATAGGTTATCGGCTTTGGCCTAAGTTTTGGCATCAGGTGCTAGTTGTGCCCCTGAGTTTAGGGTGTGACACTCGGGACTTGAACCAAACGTCCTACTAGCCCAAAGTCAACATTTCAGAGCTAACATTATTGATGAAATTTCCATCCGAGGCTGTCTTCTTCGAAAGTTGACCAAAGTCAAATCTTCTATATTTAAGAGTTTCAAAATAGAGAAATGGGCTTAAAACAAAAATGAACTACTCGGGAGCTGAATTGTCAATCCTGGCAAGTCATATATAACCTGTAGCAACTGTGGGAAAGCTCAAAACATAGAAAAGGCATGAAAACAAGGAAAATGACCCAGAGGGTCATTACACTTCCTGTCCCTCAAGGTCTGGGGAACATACCTCTCTAGAAAGACCTGATAGAAGTGACTCCAAGTCACAGGGAGCTCCCTAGTAGGCCTACAGTCCATGAATGCCCTCCATCACATCTTGGTATCCCTTTGAAACTGAAATGTTAAAAAGTCTACCCAATGCCTCTCAACGATGCCCATTCTATATAGCCTGTCATGACAATCTATGATGAACTCATATGCATCCTCAGATTCCAATCCATGAAACACATGAGGCCTCATCTTTACAAACTTGTAGAAGAGTTCATGCTCACCACCAGTCATCTCATGGCCTTTTACTGGTCTAGGAAACATGTCAGTCTCAGAAGCAATACCTAATTGTGGTACCAGAGCTGCATCATACTAGTTCACCGGGTGATGAACAACGAGGATCGCAAGAGTATCCCCATCCCCTGCCAAGCCACTAAGAAAGTTCAAAACCTGATGGATTAACTCATATGACAATGGAACTTGCGCTACACTTCCCTGAACTGGGTGTGCACCTGTCCCCTGGACTAGCTTTGTCGCCTTATTCTACTTAACTCAAACCTCTTCCTCTATTATAACTTCTGAAGCATTCTCTTGCCGAGGAGGAGATGCTGACCTTTTATGAGCCAGAGCCGCAACTTGAGCTCTATCCCTGACAAGTGCCCCTTCCCTTATTCTTTTGGCTCTAGCTCTAACTCGGGCCCTACCATGAATCACACACTCAACAACCGGCTTAGGTTCTGCTGCTCTAGCTTCAGATGAACGTGTCCTAACCATCTGTGATAACAAGAGTGAATGGGTTAGATACCAATTTACATCACCAGATACCAATTAGAATTAATTTATAGCATGATAAATAAAAGAAGTTGTGGTTTCCTAAAGTCCTATAACCTCTTGCGGAGAATTACAGACGTCATTGTACCATTCTGCAAGACTCTACTAGCATCGTTCTAGTATGATGTAATTACCAGGTCCGTTGTTATGGGTAGTTCCATCATGCCAAGTTTTAGAGTTAGAAAACTCTGAGTTTGGGAGTTTGAAATTATGGGCTAGGCTAGCCTCGGCTGGTTTTGGAGTGAGGTAGAGTCTAGGGAAATTCGAGTAAAGATGGGTTAGGGTGTCTTAGATTAAGCTAGTTTTCCATGTATCCAAGACATAAAGGAGTCTGGGAGACTTTTCAAAATTGTATTTGGGTAAGTAGAACTCGTGGAGTCGCGTTTGACGTGAAGGGGTTGTTTCAGGATATCGAGGGAAATAGGTGTGTTGTGAAATGGCCAAAACTGGTAGATTTCTAGACTTTCTGTCCGTGATGAGCGCGGTCACATGCGATTGCATCCACTGCTATAACAGTAGAAATTACAGCTATACCGGTGGTCAAAGGGCGGTCAACCTACTTAAGACCGCTATAGCAGCGGGCTACCGCTATAGCGGAGCAGGGACCGCTATAGCGGGCCAATGGGTTTTTAATGCAGAAACAACTCCCAAAACATTTAATTTTTCTAAAGTTTGTTTTGGGAGAAGGGCTAGGCGATTCCAGGTGTTTTTCTTCCTTTCTTCGTTAAAATTCTTCCCTAAGGTAAGGTTTTCATTCCCCAATCTTTGTATTACATTTCTTATGCGGTAGAATTGCTAGGAGGGAATTTGGGGAAGGTTAGAATAACCTAGGGATGGTGGAATTTGGGGAAGGAAGGGGATTCCAAGCATGTGAGTTCTTGGGTATGGATTAAAGTACATTATTATGATCATAGGTTGTTTAATTCCCTGTTTTATCCGTAAAAGATGATAGAACTAGGAGAATTGACGGTGGAAAAGCCCAGGAAAGGGATGGGATGATCATGGGTGGCCTGGGGTTTGGGGATTAATATAATTCGGGTAATGTATAGGCCTTGGGTGTTAACTATATGTCATGTGTGTTGTTTTTAGACCAAGAACGAGAGAGGAATCTGGAACACAGGAAAGCTCGGGTCGAATAGAGCTTGGAACATTTCAAGGTAGGTGATGGCTTATGATTTTCTAAGAATGTGTATATTCATGTACTCATGTGTAAGTGATTGTATGCATTACAATGCTTAGGGAAATTGTGTGGAATGTCTAGGTTCTTGTTTACAGTCTGTGATTGAACGGTTTTACTTATTGGTTTTACAAGTTGTGTGTGTTCATATATTGACTGTGGTTTATTGACATTTAGTTGGCTCGGGTACCACACCTGGTATAGGTAGAACATATGGTTTGCACGGGTACCATGCCTGGTACGGGTATAATATTCGGTTAGCATGGGTACCACGCCTGGTACGGGTTTACTTTATTGCATCTTGCATTGTTTCATTGACTATTGTATTGCATTGGTTGATATTGGTTTCGTGAGTGGATCGGGTAGTTATACTGAATGTGATACTTGATATTGGTTTTGTGAGTGGACCGAGTTGTCTATTTAAAGGTGCTATTGCTGGTGGTCCTTGAGTGGCCGGGAACTTTGTATAACTGTTGTGTTGGTCTTGGTTTAGGTCGGGTTGAATCATTACTTGGTATGTGTCTAGAGGGGATTCCAGGGTTAGTCTGGGCTAGACTAAAGGGTATAGTTAATGGCTCATGTTCGTGGTATAGAACTGTAAGAGATGGATTTCATGCTGGGACAAGGTAGGTAGAAACTTGTAGTCTAGGGCATGTATACTTGTTGCATGTTTTCTATATATTTACTTGTATATGTTGTACTGTTATATATACTGTTTAATTGGAAACTGGCTGATGATCCTACCAGTACACAGTGGTGGTGTACTGATACTACACTTGTCTTTATTTTGGTGAGTACAGGAAATCTACCAGCGACTGAGATGCGACCTCGCATCTAGCACCGACGATTTCTGACTTTCAAGGGTGAGCTGCTTGTTTCGAGCTACCTTGGGTTATCTTAGAGTTTCAGTCCATTTGTTTTGGACTTAAAACTATTTCATTTTATCTTTTGGGGTTTCATCCCCGTATTCTACATATTTGGTATTGATGTTTGGTACAATGACTTTCAGTTCCTAGGAAGAATTTTCTGCAGGATAATAATTATGTTTAGTTATTGAATTGTTTGATTGTTAGTTTACTTTTTGCTTGCTGGTTTTAGGCTGTTAGTCTAGGCAAGGGTTGAACTCTATTGGTTCGCTTATCGGGGGTTGGGTGGGTGCCACCCACGATGAGTTGGGTCGTGACATATGATGAGACCAACAAACTCTGGGCTTTGACACCAACTTTATCATTACACAGACGAGGTCGTGATTGACACCCATACCAATTCTAGACTTAACTAATTCTAAGAAAAATAGATAAAGAATCTACTTAATCCATAAATAAATCAATATTAATAGAGTAATGAAAGAATGTGCAGAAAAATATTCAATTAACGCATCCCCAGAAACTGAAAATCATCATCCAGAACTACTAAACCAACATAGTCCATGAATCTAACATCATCTAAAAACAGTAAGGATAAAGAGTTCCATTGCCTGAAGGAAGGACAACAGCTCGTGGATGATCCATGGCAGCCTGGAAGATAGTGCTCACCTTTGAATTTTCAATCGCTCACTCTACTCTAGCCGAGGTCGCGTCTCAGCCTCTAGAACATGGTCGGCACTCAACAAAAGAAGAGCATAGGGTAGTATCTGTACAACACAATATGTACTGGTAGGTATCATGGGCTGACCCCACATTATAACATGAATGCAGTAAAATATATACCAAAAATAGGAATCCAACACTTAGCATATATGCAATCAACAAATAGTCTAGCAAGTCAATTCAACAACAACTAAGTCAAGTTCATAATTCATAGAAGTAATATCACAATATAAATTAAGGTAAAAGGTGTACACACATGCTATAGGTATTATGCTTGCCCACTAGCTATGACCTGAAGGAGACCCTAGGTTTTCAATATACCATACCACTGAGGTATCCTCTCTATATCAATGTGTCCATAACAATATTTGGATTATCGGATTCTCAGACCCATATTTTCATCAAAACATTTGGTGCCCAAGGCACTATTCATACTTAGCTATTTCAGCTTACTTATCACTTTCTCTTCATTTAGCCTATTCATACAAGCATAATAGGTAGAAGCGTGTATAATACGATTACATTTGAAGACCAATCACAGATTATATAATTTCACTACAAACATGTAACTAGGTTAGTCTTAACTCCAATTCAAACCATAACCTACCTTGAGTGAAGATATAACACCTGTAAGCTAGTTCGCCACTTCTTTTTCCTTTCTTAACTCCCCAGAATGCACAATGTCTAGAAATAACAAATATATAATAATAACTAGCCAATTACACTTCATTTCAGGTCTTGGGGATCAACCCAACCATTCTACCCATTACATGAGGTTTCTAGCATTCCCTAAGGGTTTAGTAAGTCATAAATCAGTCCTATTGCATTCATAGGATCAATATTCAAGGTTTCTATTCTAGTTCATATCCTTTCCACCATTTTTAAGCCTAAAGGTTTCACCTTTATGGAATTCAAGGTTCCCCACTAGCTTTAAGCATTTTAATAACTACTAATTTCATGCTAGAACTCAAAGAAAGATAATATAAAATCAATTTTAGGTGATTTTACACCTACGCATAGGGTTCTTCCCCAAGTTCATGCTTCTAGGTTTTAATTGCAAGAAACCCACCATTAATTATTCCCCCAAGGTCTAAGAAAGATAATTAATCAATAAATTAAGGGTGCTACAGATTATTTACCTCAAATGATGGAGTTTTCTCTAGCTTTCTTGGGAAAACCGCTTTTGATAGCTCTAGAACGAAGTTGAGTTATGAGAGAAATAACTCAGAAAAACTGCAGAATGCCCAGGTATACTGCCCGTAATCTCATCGTGATAGATGACTCTCCATCGTGATGGATCATCGCGATGAGAAATGGCTTGTCGTGATAGATTTTCCTAATGAAGTTCCCCCCAT
The DNA here is from genome assembly GCA_003996215.1 of Jaltomata sinuosa. NCBI lineage: Eukaryota > Viridiplantae > Streptophyta > Magnoliopsida > Solanales > Solanaceae > Jaltomata > Jaltomata sinuosa. The sequence continues at coordinate 62,776 of QJPP01007354.1, forward strand.
TGCTACAAGCAACAATTTCCATAACACGGTGTTCTCACTATCAGACCCCTATTTTGCAACACACCTTATTTCATACACACCATAAATTATTCCCAACACGGCAACTATCATATTCGAAGTTCAATGACTCTGATTCTCACCCCAAAATATCCTATGGGATCCTACGACAGTAGGCTATCCAAAAATAGACACCACACAACCACATAGTGACACATGTAACTTGAAATACACCTAAGACATAGAATACTATAATTTAGTCTGAGCTTACCCTAGCTCAAGATTTTAAATTCTCACCTAGGGACTTTTCTAGCCAGATAATTATGCCATAATTCAGTGTAACGATAAAATAGGTCGTTACAAGCCTACAAGAGATCATCCTACCTTCTAAAACTATAAAAACAAAAATTAATCTAACTACAACAACTAAGATAAACAAAAAATTAAAAATTTCTCGGTTCAATGGTCACCCTTTCTGAAAAAGAACTTAGGGGAAGAAAAATCGAAAGGTAGAAAGATGTGTCATTAAAAGACTAAAGAAAAACTAAAGAACTGAATAAGAAAATATTTTTGTAATTTTTCCATTTTTCTCATTTTTTTTATTTTTTTGTATCACCTAAAACATGAAGTCCTATAAACTAACACTATGACACACTCCCACAACAAAAATAAAAATTAAATCAAAAACAATTACAATAATAAAATCAAATAACATCCAACAATGTAGGAGTAGAAATAACACATCATAAGATAAAAATCAAGAATAGTAAATAATCACAAGAATTTCACCCCACACTTAAAGATTTGCGGTGTTCTCACGCAATAAAAAAATTAAAAATACGGGTTCAAGGGACTCCCTCAAGATGTGTCTAATCCAACTTTGATTCAAAGTTTACATCCTCATTTGGTGGCATTTGTATACACCAAGTTGGTGCTTTAATGCCAAGGAAAACATGTGTGGCTTGTGTGAGTTACTCCATTGCCTCGACTTCATCTTGGCTAGCTTCACTATTGTGAATTCTCCTCTTTACACTCTTGGAAAAGAACTTCATGGCTTCCTCCATGCGTGCCAATCTTTTCTCAGTAGTTTCTTTGTTAAAGGTGTCCTCTTTCTTTACTGTCATAACATAAAACAAAATTGGTGGCTCAAGTTCTCTATCTATACCTTTTATCGTTGGAACCCCAGCTCTTCTAAGGATGGTGGATAGCATACTCTAATAGAAAAAATGACCTTTTTCTCTTTCCTTCACTCTAGAAATCTCTCCAACTATGATTTTTACTCATGTTAATGTTCATCTTGCATGGGATGGAAAAGATCAAGAAAACTTTAAATTTGAAGGCACGTGAATCATTGGAGGTTGGGGTGATGCAATTATTGATTGACCTCAACAATACCTTTGATAGCAAAGATATTTTGTTCCTTTTATAGGATCTATGCCTTTCATTTACATCACGTACCCATACCGCATCTGAAAAAATACCACACACTTGCAAATGAAGCTCTTTATAGCCCCGCTTTCTGTAGAAGTCTTTAAATATTTCACAAAGGCACTCTTCAAACTACATATATTCATTGATCATATGGTAAGAGAATTTTACCACTACCCCTCTTATATTCACTTCATACTCTTTTTCATAATCAACTCACAGCTCTCAATTTGCATAAAACTCTTTCACTATGCACATGTTCGCTATGTCATATGAAGTAAGCAGTCTTCCCAAACCCATTTCTATTATGTTCTTGTAGAGAAATAGAAACTTGTTGTAGAAAGAAGTTGTATTGATGTTTGATTCATGGATAGCCATTGGAATCACTTCAAATTGAATATACCATTTTCTTCCCACAAGATCAACCGCTTCTAAATCATATGGAATTCCGGTGCTTGGGGTTGTCCCTCTTTCTCTTTTCATGGCCTCTTATACTTGTTTTGGCTACTAGTTGTAGCCTTATTCTTTTCGGTGCTAATTCTTTTAGGATTTGGAGACATGGTTCCTAAAAAAGAAAAAGAAAAGGTAAGTATACAACATACAACGTAAATACTATAAGAAAATTCTATTCTATCCTACAACTAGAAAGTAAAATAGTAGAAATTCCTAAAAGTTGCTAGTTTTATTCATAAATCCAAGTGAATTCTATAAGAAGCTTAGCATCTAGTTTGTGACATATATCCAATTAAAAGAATGTTATACTAAATTTCATGGTGGGTGTAGCTAATTTAAGGTTCAAGTAATGTTTAGAGTCACCCCACACTTGGAGTTTTGACATATTCTCATAAGATTCTCTTTCAAGCACTTTCTCAAATACTTGGTGTGCATGAATCTTTAAAGCTATGTTTCATGGAATCTATAATTCTAATTAACCCCTAAATTTAATATTATCAACAAACTACCATTCTACCAATCATGTATTCACTAACAATTAATAATTTATATTTTTCATCCAATAATTTAGCATAATTCAGAAGTTGGAGAATTCAAGTATGTAAATTCACTATTCATGGATTTATAAAATTACTAGCTAAAATAATAAATTTAGCAGAGAAAAACTAAAAACTTATGATAAAAATAACAATTAACTAAAGAAAACTTAATTCATACCTTGAAAGATTGATTCTTGAAGGATAAAGCTTGAAGGAATAAAGACTTTAGCTAAAGTTCTAGAGAGAGAAATATTTGAAATACACTAGTGAACAAAAATAAGAATAATCTAGTGGCTTGATACTAAATATTTTTGTTTTTTTCATTTAGTTTCCATTTTGCATTATTTATTTATTTAAAAATAATAAATATATATTTCAAAAATTAAGAAAAATTATTTTTGAGTGAAATACACTACGAAGGAGCCTTGGATAGTACCCTAGGCGTCCCCCTAGTGTAATTTGACTAATTCTTTTTTTTTAAAAAAATCTTTTCAAACCTTTGTTTTGAGTGTCTTTTTCCACTTTTCTTGTTCCGTGACCTCGAAAACCTATAAAAACAATAACTCAAGACAATTGTTATAAAAAAACTTTATAAAAGAATATAATAAAGAAAAATAAAATAAATACAAAAAATGTTGGATTGCCTCCCAACTAGTGTCTTATTTAACGTCGTAGCTCGAAGTGAAGTTTTTCAATTTCTATAATCTCCATGATGGCGATAAACATCTCCACCCCAACTCACTTTAGCTTCAATTTTGTGCTTTCCTTTGTTCACCTCTCTCATTAGGTTCCAAAACTCTATGTTCCATGGAAGTCTGCGTCCAGCCACACTTTATAGAATCTTTATGGCTGTAATTGTAGAATTTTCATCCCACTATCTACCAACTACCACATCTACTATAGATTGGTTGATCTTATCAAACGTTTGGTAGAAGGTGTCTGTTATCATTACCTTAGACAATCCCGAACCCAAATAATTGATCAGATGGTTGAACCTTGCCCAAGCATCAGATAGTAACTCTTCCTCCTCTTTTTCAAAATTCACAAACTTGTTCACTGCTTGTATCTTTCTGGCGTATGGACTCAACTCATGGATGAATGTATATACTAAACCGGGCAATATCTCTACTAACTCTAGTGAAGCATTCATATACCATTCCCTTTCTTTTCCCGCAAGAGAGAGAGGAAACCAATATAACTTCATGTTATTATCAATGACTTTGTCATACTTTTTTCCCATATCTAAGAAGTTCTTTATGTGAAAAATGGTATTTCTCTGCCAACCATTTTGGAATAGACCATTGTCCTTAATGTCACTTTCAATATCATCTTCTATAGTCACAATATCCTTCTCTGTCGGATTCAATCTTTAAGGACCCCTCAATGGGTTATTTCAATTTGAATGAGTTTATTTTCTCACCTTAGCTAATCTTAGAGGACCCAAATTAATGACTTTGAGCTCCTCATAATGTGTAGGCAAAATATTCGTCTTCAATACATTAAATGTGGCTTTAGTTTCCTCCACCATCGTAGATATTTTTCCATACTTCACCTTTATTACTTCATCATCTGTAGCCAAGAAACCTCTACTAGTAATGATGGTTACATCCTTGTCTGCCTCCTAATCAAGAATAATTAAGTCCACAGGCAGGATAAATAGTCTCACCTTAACTAGCACATCTTTAATGATTCCATCAGGGTAGGTTGACGAACGATCTGCCAACTGCAAGGTAACAAATATAGGCCTTGGTTCACCAAGTCCTAAAGTCTTAAAAACTTAAATGGTCATCAAATTTATGCTGGCACCTAAATCAAAAAGTGTCCTTCCAACGTCTCTGTATCTAATACATATAAGAATACTGAAGTTGCCTGGACCTTTCAACTTTAAAGGAAGTTTGTTTTTGATTCTAAAACTACACTCCTTAGTGAGTGCAACTACCTCAAACTCTGTGAGGAACCTCTTGTTTGAAAATATACTTCTCAAGTGCTTGGCATATTTTGGTACCCCTAGCAACAACTCCACCGATGAATATTCACATGTACCTACTTTAATATGTCTAAAAACTTTGAACAAGCCTTGTCTGCTTTCTGTTTCTCAAATCTCTACGGGAATAGGGCTGGTGGCTTAATTGTTAACTCCTTAATCGACTTTTCAATTTCCTTAATCTCTTTCTTTTTCTCTAGTATAGACCCCAACTCTTCATTCTGTCTCATATCTCTTTGAGGGTCTACTTCTAACTCTTTTCCGCTTCTCAATGTGACTGCATTAATCGTTTTCTTTGGATTTTTCTCTGTAATATTACTTGGTAATGCCCCTTGACGTGTCATATGTAATGATGTAGCTAATTGACCCAATTGTAGTTTCACGTCGGCAATAAATTTCTTAGGTTCTTCATTAATTACCTACTGAGCTTGATTAAATTGTTAAGTCTAAGCTACAAATTGCTTAAAGGTCTCTTCAAGCGAACTACTGACTTGAGCTTGTGGTTGTGTGAAAGGCTACTTCTTATTACCTCCCCAAGAAAGATTTGGGTGATTGTTGTATTTCTACCCATAGCCATTACCTTGATAACCCATTCCATGATTTTGTTGCCTCACATAAAATATAGACTCTAGGTTTTGAGGATAACTTGAATAGTTATGGTTTTCAGCACATAGCTCACATATAATAATGTTTGCTTGATCCAACTGAACTTGAGTTGAGTTTTGAGATGTCAGACACTTTTTCACTAAGCTGGTAAGCTGCCCAATTTCAGCTCTCATAGATGTTACATCATCTAACTTTAGCTTCTCTGGTTTTTGATAGTCTCTATTGATTGCAAACAGAAGGTTGAGACACATTTCTATTTCATCATAACCCTTGGACAAGATTTTCCCTTAAGTTGTGGAATATAAAAGTGACTTAGAAACTGGTCTCAGTCCTTTAATGACATTGCGGCCAATGATATCCTTAGGTTGTTAATGATGAGGGCAATCTCCAGATAACCCTTATACCTTTCACATGTCTGTTGCAACAATTCAGTATCTTTCTGCACAAAATCATATATTCTTTCTCTTAACTCTTTAGTTCTTCTTGAAAAGAAGAATTGATTCAGGAACTTCTCTAACAATCCATCCAAAGTAATGATTGAACCTGCTGGTTCATTCTGCAACCATTACTTTGCTTCCCCAATAAGTGAAAAAGGTAACAAAGTAAGCTTTATGTACTCATCTGACACTTTTTAATAGTGAAATTTATCACTCAGCTCCACAAATTCTATCAAGTGTTTGTGTAGATCTTCGTGTGGTTTACCGAAAAATTGGTAAGTGTTCTGCAGTAGCCATATTGTTCCTTCTTTTAGTTCAAAATTACACGTAGTTTCTGACTAAACTATTTCCTTGGAGACATTCTCATAACTTGGCCTAGAAAATTTAAGCTCAGGTATGTGTCCCTGCACCCCAACAAGCTGTTGGACTCCGTCAAGATTCAAGTTTTTGTTGATTTGGTCACCCATAATTCTAAATCTTCTCATAGTTCTTTTGATTTCAGGATCAAATAGAATCAAGGGACTGCCTACACATCGCGTATTTGGCATACACTACTTGAAACCTATAATGTAAAAAAACCAACAACTAAAAGTAAAAACTAAACATATTTAATAAAACTCAAAGTAGAATATTAATCTCTAACAATTCCCCGGCAATAGTGCCAAAAACTTGTTGCCTCTTTTCACACACGCAAGTGTACGCGGTCTGACAAGTAATATAGGACTTGAAAGTTCAGCTATTGATCCCATAAGGAACTAGCAAAGTGATAACTAAAATAACTTCCGATTCTAACTATCCAGTGGTGTAAACAAAAGACAATTGTTTGGTTTAGATTACTAATTACTAATTACTATAATCCTAATACTTAAGATAATTTTTAAGTTGTTTTATGATTTCAGAGATGATTAGTGATCCAAGATTGCAGAATTAGAATAATCCAGTTGATTTATCGGTTAACTAGCTTGACTGATTTCCTAAGTTACTAATTGCGGGTTGATATGTGCAATGTTGAGCGTCTTTTCAAACTGCCTCTACACCTACTCGACTATTCCTAATGCCTATATTCCTATGATCACCGGTCTATAGTAAAGTGCATGTGATTAATCTTCCATATCAACTAAGCAAGGTAACGGGTATATTTCTATCCATATTAGCGAATTGCCCCCCCCCCCCCAAGAAGGGTTCCAAGACCAAGCTCTACCTTTTCTTATTATGAACGCAAGCTCCCTATTCCTAGTCCAACTTATGAACCATAGATAATACTCAATAATTGGCCAGAGAATCAAGTAATTAAGAGCAAGAAGAGATAATCAACTCTATAGTGGAAATCCAATCAAACTAACTTAACATTCAAACAACAAAGTTCATATTCATCCACAATCCTAGATAATATAAGTTTAGCTACTCATGAACTAATTATAAGCGCAATAATTCATTAATAAGTAAAGATTCAATCATACAAGCAAAAGAAAATAACCTAGGTAGAAACCCTTGCGTCTCCATCCCTACATGTTTTCTCCCTCACATTTGCTCCTCTATATTCTTCTATGCACTTCTATGTGATAAATATATTGAGCATACTAAAAAAATCTAAAGAAAAGTAGTATTGTAATGACCCCTCTAGTTATTCCTGCATTTTCATTTCCATTATACTGTTAGAGCTTGTCTGTAGTGGCCCCAAGTCATTTATGGCTTGCTTGGACTGGTGGTTCGGTGCCCTGGCCATTCATTTAGCCTTTATGGTTGTTTCCTTATTTTAGAGCTTAAACTTAGGAAATCATTGACTTCGGTCAACATTCTTGGTAAACATGCTCGGAATTAAATTTTAATTGTTCCATTAGCTCTGAAGCATGGATTTTGGTCCACTTAGACCCTTGGCCAGGGTCTGGAAGCTTTTGGTTTGGTTTTGTCTTGCTTTTTGTGTTTTCTGGCCAGTTGAACTTGGAAGTTTGACTTTGGTAAACTTTTGATGATCAGAGCATCAGATTCAAAATTTGACGGTCACATCAGCTCCATAATGTCCAGTTTAGGTTAGATAGGTGATTGGTTTAGGTCCCGGGTGAGCCGGGCTCATTTTGGGTGTTTGGTTGAAAATTGCAAGTGTTGACTTGGGTAAACATTTCTTCGAGATGACCTCATATGGAAGTTTTATAGATTTTGTTGAGTCTGGAATGTCGTTTCCACTCTAGTTACTTGTTCAGTTTGTGAATTTGGGTGCGCTCGAAACCCCAAAGGAGTGTTCTAAAAGTTGTAGATTTTCTGCAGTTGAGCAATGCTCAGCATGATCTCACGGAGCCATTGCGATCGCACCCATGTGCCTTTTCCCATTAGCACTATCACACCTGGGAACCACGACCGTGGAGGTGCCTGTGTTACTCCTTCAGCGCAATCGCGTAGGGAGACCGCGATCATGTTGGTTTGGGACCTGCACTATAAACGTGCAGTCCCTCGAATTTTCAATTTATTTTCTCACTTCCCCCTCTCTCTAAATCCAGTTCTCTCACTAAAATTGTACCAAATCATATCCTAGCTCTAGGGATTCATGAATTGGAGGATTTTCTCGTTCCTTCCTCGTTTTTGGTAAGGTTTTATTCCCCAAATTTCTTCATAGCCATGGCAAACCTCTATCAAAGCTTCATATTGTAGCTTGGGGTTGTTTCTTAGATTGTAGTTGTTTGATTGGTCTGATTATTTGTTGAGGCGCGATTTTCACCTCGTGGACCTTTTTCCCTCCCTCCGTGGTACATAATTCTCCACTTTTTGTTCATAATTTTACAAAGTTTTCGCATGATTTCCCTCTTCTTCTCCGGCTGTTTAGGCCTTTTATTTACTCAAATTCCATTCAATTGTTGGACATGTGTTCCTGGCGAGGTTGGGAACCTCATAGTAATTTTCATTTTTGGTTTTGGATTGTGAGGCCTACGGGCCCGCTTTTAACCTGGATTTTGACCCGACTAAGCTTTTAGAAATATGGGTATCATTAGCTTTGTTTTAACACATAGATTTCGTTATTGATAGTGTGAGTGTTGTTTGGAGCTGTTCGGGCTCAAGCCTTGGCTTTCCAGCAACTATTCATTAGACGCCAGGTAGGTTACGATTTCCCCTACCTTAGACTTTGCATATATAGGCTATAATTGTACAATTTAGCATCATTGGGTTGGGTTTACTAGGTTGGCATCCCAGATCATTTCCAGTTTCTTTCTGTCCATCATATTTCATACGTTCATTTTAGTATTCGAATTTGTTTTATAGTATCACCCCTTGTGGCCCCGTGTGGCCTTGTATTTGCCTTTGGACCATATATGGTAAAATAATTAGGATGGATCCGTGAGTCTCGGATATTGATTTACTATTTTGAGCTGATTATCTGTGTTGTAGAATGGATTGAGCCTGTGTAGAGCTGGTAAGTTGATTGTGAGCCATTGGGTGCTTTCGATTGTTGCGATCATATCATCATTATCATGAAAAATGGTTTTTTGCATTGATTTTTACTTCTACTACTATGGTTGGGGGCCTAATTATCACCAGTTTTCTAACCTTGCATGGCCCCAAGGGCCTGATTTTCATATAAATGACTAACAGTGGTTTTTAACTAGTTTTTATGGATCTTCTTGGAGTAAAAGAGGATTTTCAATGATTTTCTCACTGATTCTAGACTCGGCTAGGCTGGAGTGCTAGATATAATTTACTACTGATTTTGATACGATACTTAGCTCGGCTCGGCTGGAGCTCTAGACTTAACTTTTTCCACTGATTTTAGACCCGAATAGATTTTGGGCACGGTTATTGAGATATTGAGAGTTGTATGTAGTTGCCGAGAGCTCTATGGACCTTGTCAAACTGGACTAAAGGCTACAGGCTGAAAGTGCTGGAGGAGGGATATACGATATTGTAGAGGTATACGGGGGAAGCCTTCCATAAGTCCTACCTATTGGGCCTACGGGCACTGAAGGAGGTGTATACGGTACCACTGACACTTCTGAGTATATCACATCATATCATTCATTATGTGTATGGTTCCACCCTTGTTTGTTGTTTGTTAATTGTATGCTCCTGTAGTATGGGATGCTAGAGGGTTTGCTTTCACTTGTATATGTTCCTCGGGTGTATGGGCGCCCTTTGGGACTGTAGGTAGAATTAGTTTATTTGTTATTATCATAGTACTTGTTCATATTATAGCTACTTGTGGGTTATTGTTCGATTTTCCCTATATCATGAGTTGTACTTCAAGCATGATCATATTGATTTGTCTTCCTTCCTCCCCTTTTATTTAAGGTTACCAGTATATTGCCATATTTCTTAAACTCTTTATATATATTGTTGTTGCGAGGATCCTGGTGCATTCTCTAAACCTTTCACCTATGTTCAGTGGTATATATTTCTTTTGTGGCTAGCATGGCATGTTGTATTCTCTTTGTCTCCTATTTGTGCTAGTTTTTCTGTGCTTTTCCCTATTTGTTTTTGTGACTCCCTCTTTCTTATCTGATTTACATTGCTTTTATATCTTATATGCGCTAAGTCAGCCTATAATGCGTACTAGGTACCCGTTGCTTTGCAATTGGTGCTCATACTACACTTTATCATCTTCTGGTGAAGATCCTAGTGTGCGTTATCACCGTTGATCACGCACAGACTCGTGTAGTGCTTCTGACATCTGAGACTGAGGATGAGCTCCTGGCGACTGGGGCTTGACTTTTATCTCTTCTTTTGTACCATGTATTCTTTTTGTTATTTATAGATAGTTGTATATTCTATTTTGTACCCTTTTGTACTCTGTATATTTAGTAGCGGATCTTCTACTATGATACCAAGTTGTGGGATGGCTTAGCTTCCATATATGTATATATATATGTCATGTTATCTTATCCTTTATGCTTTCTTTATCTTTCTTCCACCTTTTATGTTTCTTTCACATGCTTTACTTAGAAAGTAGCCCATTACTAATCATTCTGGGCTATGGGAATTGGTTTGCCTAAAGGGGGTTGTAGGTGTCATCATGACCTGAGAAATTGGGTCATAACAACTTGATATCAAAGCCTAGGTTCACTGGTGTCATCGATATAGGAGCCAATGTCTAGTAGAGTCCTGCGGAATAGGGCAGAGACGTCTGTACTCTATCTTCGGGAGGGTACATTGCCATTTTAGGAAACATGGATCTTTTCTTGCTTCTATATAATTCATCTCATCTTATATAGTTCTTGGAATCTAATTTGTTCTAGTTCATTCTTCCGTAGATGGCTCACACGACATCTTTGGCAGTGGGCGAGGGCGAGACTTTGACACTAGTGCACCCAATTCCAGCTAGGGGCAAAGGTGGTCGTAGAGGTAGAGCCCGAGGACGTTCCTAAGAAGCAACACTAGTTAGAGCTTATGAGATTGAGATTGATCCCGAGTTCATCACAAAGCAGTATCCTATTGACCCGAGGACAGCCCAGGTGCCACCAGGGCCAGTACTAGCATCTATATCCGCACCAGCCCTAGCTCCTTCGTCAGATATTTGGGGTTTGATTCTACAGCTAATGGCTATGATAGAGGGTCAGCCTTCAGTTGTGGCACATACATTTTCTTAGAGGGCAGCCTTGGGTGTTCAGAGTTCAGGAGTGTAGCATGTTATTGTGGCTCCCCCTGTCGAGGTTCTTGCAGTAGCTATAGTTGCTCAAACTCTTGCTCCTCGCCCAGTTATGACAGAAATGGAGTAGAAGTTTTTGGGTAGGTTTTTGAGATTGTCTCCACTGAGGTTCTCCGGTACTCTTGGTCAGGATGCCTATGTTTTCATTTCGACTTGTGAGGAAATGCTTCACTATCTTAGGTTGTTAGATACTCAAGGGGTTAGTTATACTACATACCAGCTAGAGGGCCAGATAAGCTATAGTGGAGGGCCCAGGTAGCTTGCCTACCATCTTAGTCTCCTTAGTTGACTTGCAGAGAGTTTTATGAGGCCTTTATGGCCAAGTTCTTCCCTCAAAGTGACTGTGAGCATCGTAGGGAACATTTTACCAGACTGATGCAGGGATCTATGTTGGTATCCGAGTATGAGACCCATTTTCACTAGTTGGCTCCAGTGGGGGCTATGATCATTCCTACAAAGCCAGACAGGGTTTGCCAGTTTGTTTAGGGGTTGAGGACCGAGCTTCGATAGATTGTTGAGATACTTATTGCTAGTGGGTGACCATTCCAGACTATAGCTATCACGCCTCGAGGCTACCCCCTAGATGTAACACGGTGCTTAGTGTCACATGTGACCCCAAGCTAACCCACAACCTGGCATGTCTAGATAATTTCTAATAAATATTCAACTGTGCAGAAAACTAAAGCAATCAAATACGTGAGATGGGAAAGAAACCCAAACATGTCTGAATATATATATATAGAGATATATAAAAATGTGTTAAGTCTGAAAGTAAACTGAAATACTCAAAAGCTGATTCTAGTCTATGTCTGAAAGCCTCTAACTGAAGTGAGTTGCTAGGACAAGCCCCCAGCTAACTCTGAAAGCTTGAAACTAAATTATCAATACTAAAGTAATCAAATCAAACTATCGTCCTTGAATCTAGGAGGATTCACCACCGAGCTGCTGAGTAAGGACTGGAAATCAGACTAAGCGTGGTCTGGATACTGAGCGACTAAACCTATATCATAAAATAATGTAGCACAAAAGTATGCATCAGTACTTCAGATGTACTGAGCATGCATTATATAACCAAAGTTGTGAAACATGGATACTGATATAGTAGTGTATACTGAAAAATGAATTGAAGAGTAACTGTATGCAATGACCAAGTAACTAAACATTTATATTGTAACATGATAACCTGAACCGAATAACTAAATACATGGTCAATGCAATGCTGAGTCTGACTGTAGGAACTACTATTAACCGACATACCCCAAGCTGAGTTGGCTGTGGGACCAACCTGTAACCTTGGATTGAAGGGTTTTCATACCTTGCCAAATTGATGTCCACAAGGGACAAAGGTGTCATGCCTAAACTGACGAGTGACCCCTTTCTGAACCTACGGTGGCGTCGTAGTTCTGGGACTCAGGTACTGCTACTAAAGGTCTCAGCCTAAACTGATGGGTGAGCCTTCATCCCTTCGTCCACTCAGTGCTAAGTCTACTTCTAACTGAATACGTAGGGAATGAATGCAACTGAAATGTTGATTAGCTCAAATACTAATAATCATCTGAGAATGCAATAACATGATACTGAAACTGATAGCGTTCTAATTCTGAAGCATAACTAACTGAATCATATGCCTAGCAAGTAGGAATTATGAGTACTGGAATTAACACATGCTAGGATTTACTGAACTATGTACATATGACTAATCCTAGGTTCCCAATAAAACATGTAATAATATTATACAAGCAATAGAATCTGAATTACACTGATTTAATGAAAATTAGGAACCCTAGGTCTGAAGAACTATTTGAAAACTAGAGAACTGATAAGGAACCCACTGATGAAATCCCACATACCTGGAAGAATATTCTACGGTTGAACCTTTGGATTTGGGGATGAGCTTAAATAAAACCCTCTTTGCTTGTTCTTGAGAGAAAACGTTTATTTTCTTATTTGAATCTGCTGAGTGTCGATTTAGTTTAGGAGTAATGAGGTAAAAAGAGTAAAAACCCTTTAATTACTCCCAAAACAACTTTGGATCGAAGTTAAAAGAATTTGGAAAAGATCAGAATACCCCCAACTTAAAATAGAAACTGCAGAAAATCCCTCACTGGACGGGATGCCTGACGGGCATCGGGCCAGAGACAAACTATCGTCCAGGGATTTGGAACAGGACAAACTAGGTTGGCCCTCTAAATAGTCCACACGATGGCTCCCACGACCTGTGGGGTCCATAATAGTCGTGGTGACTGCCCATCGGGGCTGAGAAGACTTGGGATGGGGCACTGGCAGTTCTCCATGGGCTGCCCCATGGCCTGTCAGACCTTTGACACTCGTAGGGACCCTCATCTAGCTGGAGTTGGCTGACAGAGCCTCTGGGCTCTTTCCACGGGGACCCCGAGGCTAAATTCTTAGGGATTATAATAGCAGACCATGTTCGTACTAAGGAGGACTTGCATTATCATGATCTCGAGGCCAGAGATAAGAGGCCACGCCATCAAGGCAGTTTCAGTGGTTCCCATTTTGGTGGTAGAGGTGTAGGCCAGTGGGCTTGAAGGTATCATCCATAGCCACATTAGGTTCAGTCTAGCTGGCCAGTTTAGGCATCGCTTCATACTTCAAGTGGGCCTCAGTTCGATCATGGTCATAGTTTTCAGCATGGTCACAGTGGTCAGTCTTCGAGAGGTACAACATCTAGGGCATCAGGCTATGGTGGCCATAGTGGTTCAACTAGTTCATACTAACAGGGTGGGCCATCAGGTCCATGCTATGAGTGTGGAATTATGGGTCACTATACCAGAGAGTGCCCTCAGTGGGGTCCAGTTTAGTCAGCCGGCTCAGCCTCTCAGAGTAGTGAAGCCAGTGGTCAGAGGTTGTGGTTCCCAGGGTTGAGGTGGTGCCAAGCATGGCAGAACATGTGGAGGGATGGAATTCAGTCAGGTGGAGGTCAATGCCAGTTCTATGAGGTCCCTGGTAGACTGGAGGTAGAGGCCTTAGATGCGGTGATCACTGGTATGATTTTTGTCTACCGCCAGTCAGCTCTAGCTTTGTTTGATCCTTGTTCTACATACTCGTATGTATCTTCCTACTTTGTTCCTTGTTTGGGGTTGTCTAGTGAGCCATTGTCTATTATTGTATCTGTTTCTACCCCAGTAGACGATTCTTTAGTAGTGGATCAGGTTGTTAGATCTTGTTTGATATCTATTGGTGGTTTGGAGACTTGGGATGACTTGATGATACTAGACATGTTAGATTTTGATGTGATTCTGGGCATGGACTGGTTATCCTCTCACCGAGTAGTTTTGGATTGTTATGCTAAGATCGTTACTATAGCCATGCCCAAAATATCCCCAGTTATATGGCAGGGTTCTATTAGCTGCGCGTCATTTGGGATCATTTTTGCCTTCAAGCTAGGAAGTTAATTTCGTGCGGGTGTTTGGCTTATCTAGCATATGTCTGAGATGGTAGCACCAACACTTCTTCTCCAAAGTCGGTTCATGTGGTTAGAGATTTCCTAGATGTGTTTTCAACCTACCTGTCAGGCCTTCCACCTGGGCGTGATATTGACTTTGCTATTGAGTTAGAGCCAGATACCAGGCCTGTTTCTATTACTCAGTATCGTATGGCTCAAATTGAGTTGAGGGAGCTTAAGGATCAACTCCAAGACTTGTTATCTAAGGGTTTCATTAGGCTGAGTGTGTCACCTTGGGGTGCTCCAGTTCTGTTTGTGAGGAAGAAAAATTGGTAAATATGGATATGTATTGATTATTGGAAGTTGAATAAGGTGACAATGAAGAATAGGTATCTGATACCGTATATAGATGACTTGTTTGATCAGCTTTAAGGTTCAGGCGTGTTTTCTAAGATAGATATGAGGTTGGGCTACCACCAGTTGAGGATTAGGGCAGAGGACATCCCTAAGACAGCATTCAGGACGTGTTATGGCCATTATGAGTTCCTGGTGATGTTTTTTGGGTTGACTAATGCCCCCCAGCTTTCATAAACTTGAGTGCAGTTCTATGGTAATGAACAAGATGCCCAAAAAGCTCAAGGACCCTGGGAGCTTCATCCTCCCCATACAAATTGGTTAAAGTGATGTTGTTCAAGCCTTAAGTGACTTAGGGGCAAGCATCAATTTGATGTCCCTTTCTTTGTTTAATACTCTTGGGTTTGGGAAGCCAAGGCCTTCCTCAGTTGTGCTACATATGGCAGACAAAATCAGAATGGTCCCAGAAGGAATCATTGAGGATGTTCTAATCAAGGTTGGTAAGTTCATTATTCCTACTGACTTTATTGTTCTTTATTATGAGGCAGATGACATGGTACTAATCATATTGGGATGACAATTCTTGGCAACTGGTGGAGCATTGATTGATGTGAGAGAGGGCACGCTCAAGATGAGACTAAATGATGAAGAGGTGGTCTTCAAAGTGTACAAAGATCTCAATACACCCTCACACTACAAATATCTATGCATGATCACATCGATGGAAGTAGATGAGTGTGGGGTGGAGAAGAGTGTACCTCTAATTACCTCTTCGGACTCTATCATGAAACTGCCCAAATCAACACAAGAGCATGAACCTAAAGGAACTAAACAAAATTCTAGGAAGGTAGGTGTAAGAAAGGCCCCAGACCTCAAGTGTGTGCATACGAGAGGTCAGAAAAGAAGGAGAGGATGGGCCCCAAGCAAGAGGAAGGTAATGAGAGAATGGGAATAAAAGTGGTGATCTAAGTCATGTCGTGACATTAAACTAGGCGCTACTTGGGAGGCAACCCAAGTTAAGGTAGTAGTTTTATTCTTTTTGTTTTTTTAGTATCACCCTTGGTGTTGTTTTTGTGTTGTATCGACAAGTTGAAGGGAAGTCTGAGTACCTAAGATCTGAGCTAAGGAGCATGGAAAACACTAAGTATGGGGTCCTCCAGACCCCTTTGATGAATTTGATGTTACTAGCTATGCCTAGAGGCCTTAGGTAGTACTTCTATCCTTGCTTTTAATTTATGATTTGGGGACAAAGTATGATTTTAAGTGTGGGGTGGGAAATCTTCCGATTTGGTTAGGGTGAAGTGCGCTATAAGATTTCTAGTCTTATTTTGTTTGATTAAATTGAAAAAATTACAAAAAGATTTTTCTTTGTTTGTTTGTTTTGTGTTTGGTCTATTTAGTAGAAGAACAGTTCACCCACCCCTCAGTTTTTCTTTTTGGTTCTTTTCCGAAGGGGAGTCCTTTGAACCCAGTATCCTTTTTGATTTTTAGGAGTAATTTTAAAAAATTTATCATTAGGACTAAATAGAGATGCTCTTGCTAGGTGCTACACATGATTACTTGTTGCAAGTTGGTGTTTAATTATATGGCATGATTTGAAAAGTTGAATGACTACTGTAAGACACCTAGGCTCTTTTATCTGACTCTTGTTTGCCTAATTTTGAATTCGTTCGATTGCTTGGTTGAGAGTCTATAGGTAGCCTTCTTGATTTAAATATGTGCCAAGTGTGAGTGAGGTTTTTGTAATATTCCATGTCGCATTTTGGTGTCTAGAACTTTCCCCATGTGTTTGTAAAGTGAAATAAAGAATGTTAAGTTTAAAAGATGATATAGGCATTTCTTTGATACCCATGTTTATACCCTCTTTATCTACCCCTTGTTTATGACCTTAGCAAGCCCCGTTGAGCCTTTAGCCTATTCTTTGGTAGCCTCATTTATAGCTTATTCTTTTTCTTTCAATTGCCTGCAATTTGATCCAAAACTCCTAAGCGCTTTGGTTGAAAAATTAAGATGTAAGGAGTGTAAGATTGTTGAAGAAGGAAAAAGTGAAGTGAAGCCCCAATAAAATAGCTTTTGGTATGTTGAAAAGGTTTATATGTTGTTGTTAGGGAGTAATGAAATGAAAAAGATAAATTGATCAAAACAAGTGATTCATGTGTTGATAGCAAATACTCTCTACTAAAGATGTGTAAGCTAACTTGTAAAGATTGGGAAAAATAAAGAGAGTTGGGAAGATAATATTGGTGTAATAATAGATTTGTTGGAGATGATTTTAATGAAAATTATGATGTACTAAAGCGCTTAGGGAAAATAGTCACTATTCTTGACCAAATAGTTCCTACCCGTCCCTTAGCCGACATTACAACCCTTAAAGTCCTACTTGATCTTGAGCTTTGACATTCTGATATTAGTGGAGTACTACACTAAGGGAAAGCGTATGGTTCGTCTAATGTGATATGTGAATTCTTTGTGAGAGTGAGCGGAACTTGATTCTTACACCCATTCTTGTGATAACTTTCATAAGTGTGAGTGAATATGGGTAACTCTCTTGTGGTGAGGGCACATGTTTGATGATAGATATGTGACTTATATGATATCTTTGTTGAGTAATGTGGATGAGTTTGCCAATTGAGTAGAGTCAATTCTTGAGGCTAGGAAGTCTTGAAGTAGTATTCATGTGATTTTAGTTGTAATATGGCATGTCAAATGTAAAACTTGTTGTTCATGTGGTCATTGTAGTTCTAGCATAAGTGTCTTAGTTTAGTAGAGATGTTGGGTCTTCCTTAAGTGTGGTTAGTTTAGAAACTTGTTTGAGGATGAACAAGGCTTTAAGTGTGGGGTGGTGATCTTAGACGTATTTATACACCTAAGTGTCATTATCTATGCGCGTTTAGCTTAGTTTTGAGGATAACTTGATGAGATATTAAGGTATATAGTGTGTAAAGGGTGTACTTTGTGGCTAACATACTTGTTTATAGTGTTTAGGGTGCAGTTAAAGCAAGTAATAAGGCAAAACGACCAAATAAAGTTTAGACGAGAAAACTAGTGTTGCTAGCTTGATCTATGCCTATTCTAGTGTACTTTGATGAACTTTATTTTGATATATGGACTAATGTGTGTTATGAGTTGTTGTAGGAGACCTTTGGAGGAGCGATAAAATCAAATTGGAGCCTATGAACAAGCTATAAACCATTTGGACACAAAATAAGGTGGACAGATTGCGTTGGAGGCAAAAATGGGAAGCAAATAAACACCCCCGTGCCACGGAGGCTAAGCTCTATTTTATGGGCATGGAACGTATGTGGAGCAAAGCTGGATGGCCAATTTCCAGTGGCCTGTCGCGTCAAGGTTGTGTCACGCTGGCTGGTCTCCGTGATAAGCAGCGTGTCATGGACCCTGTTCCCGATGGGTGAAATTTATCCTACACTATAAATAGGACTCTTAGCCTCAATTCTAAGCACTCTTAGACGATTTTGGATTGCAAAAACACAAGGAGAAAGTTGCCTTAGGGTTCTTATTCTCTATTTTTTCTTTACTTAATTCTTGTATGAACTATATCAATTTCGTAATCACGAATTAGATTATGAGTGGCTCAACACCCTCTTTCTAGGTTGAGGCTACAACATGATTGTTTGATTTTGGTTTTGTAGTTGGTTTAATAATTTGTCTTGTTATGTGATTGTTCTTGTGTTCTTATTTTACTATTCTAAAGCGTTATGAACTTTAGGATAAATCCAAGTCTTAAAACTAATTGACCATAGGAGTTGAGAGACGGAATGAAAAACGTAGGGAGTGTGGATCATATCTTTTGTTGTTGGTTAGCAATTATAAAGAATGATTTGCGGTTAGGATAGATATATACCTAAATTTCCCACTTGGTTAATAAAATGGGAAGATAGTTGAATTCATCCGAATTAAAGCCTTACATCACCGCTCAACGATGTAGTAGTGAGATTAATTTGGGTAGATGACTTAGAGGATAACCATTTTTGGGTTATAATATCAACCCCTTAGATCAATGATCACGATAAACACCAATATCCACTATAAACCATAGTCAAGCATGAATGTGTAGTAAATGCCTCAACCCTGGATCTCTCCATATATTGTTTTCAACCAAAGTTCGTATCATTGTTATTTTGTAGTATTTAATTTATAGAAGAAAACCTCAAACTCTTCTTGGTTACGAATCGCACTTGTTTAATGTTGATAATAGTACTTAAGTTGGATTGTTTGCTAAGCACCAAGTCCCTGTGGGATCGATATTTGGCTCGCAAGAGCCACTTTATTACTTGCACGACCACGTACACTTTTGTGTGAACTTTGGATGCAATACATGGCATGTTGTATTCTTTTTATCTCCTATTTGTACTAGTTTCCGTGTTCTTTTCCCTATTTGTTTCTGTGACTACCTCTTTCTTATCTACTTTATATTGCTTTTATATCTTATATGCGCTCAGTCAGCCTATGATGCCTATTTGGTACCCGTTGCTTTACAAGTGGTGCTCATACTACAGTTTTGAATCTTTTGGTGCAGATCCTAGTGTGAGCTATCGCCATTGATCGCCCGCAGAATTGTGCAGTGGTTCTGACATTTGAGACTGAGGGTGAGCTCCTGGTGATCGGAGCTTGACTTTTATCTCTTTTTTTGTACCATGTACTTTTTTTTTATTCAAAGATAGTTGTATATTCGATTTTGTACACTTTTGTACTCTGTTTATTTAGTAGCGGCTCTTATACTATGATACCAGGTTGTGGGATGGTTTAGCTTCCATATATGTATGTATATATCTCATGTTATCTCATCCTTTATGCTTTCTTTCTCTTTCTTCCACTTTTAATTCTTCTTCTGTGTTCTTTACTTATAGAGTAGCCCATTACTAACCATTCCGGGCTACAAAGATTAGTTCACCTATAGGGGGTTGTAGGTGCCATCATGACCTAAGAAATCAGGTCGTGATAAGTATTCATAGGGTTTAATAGTGCTCCAGGTCTGTTTAGGGTCAAAATGGCCAAACCCAGCCGAACTAGGCCAAAGTTTGGCCTATGGTATCCCCTTGTGCAGGGAAACCCACATGTGACTTTTGTCCATTGCACTAAGGGGGCGCCTGGGGCGTCACCCATGACCTTTTTGCAGTGCATTTTTTTCCCTTTTTCATTATTTTGCCTCTATTAAACTCCCGTCTTGATCTCCTATCCTTGGACATGCTCTGGATCACCATCTTAGCTCCTACTCAGACTTCAAAGCTTAATAATCGCTTCAATATGCGTGTAAAATCCTTTACTTTTCAACCTACTGATGTGTCATGGTTTTACAACACTTTCGACACGTAAAACATAGAATTGTTGTACGTTCTTTTGCACTTTTTAGTAGATATGATGTGTTTCTTTGAGTTGTGCACGAAAATAGGGTCTGAAACCAGAGAGCTAAAGTTTTGATAAAAAAAATTGGTTAAGTCTGGACTTATGAGTGGAATGACGAGCCATGGTTCAACACCACAGACCCGTGCGATGAGTCGTGAACTAAGATCTGCAAGTGTGCAATTCAATGTTATAACATATTAGATAGTGTGGAAATACTTTCTATACTAATCTAATGTCTAATGTCTAATGTAGAACCTTACTCTCTATATTACATTACTCTATTTATTTTTTATTGTTTCCCTATTTTATCATCAAATTTTCTATAAGATAAGTTGATTGAGGAAGTTTTAATTAATTAATAAAATTTCCTCTTTTTTGTTCTGTTTGTCCACCACTTCGTATATTATACATAAAGAGGTCGGGTGTAGGGCCAAGGTTTTCTGATACATCTAGAAAAATTGAAACCAAGACTAGGACTAAATCCATGAGTTAGTCTATGAGTCGTGAATGCAAACCACGTACAAGTACTAAGACTCATAGACTAAGTTCTTGCAGAGTTACAAAGTGAAGTGTTAAACCACGTGTAGATCCACTGGCCGTAATTCCAAACACCATGCAAGTGTTGTGACTTATAGAAAGAACTCTTGCAATCTTGAAATTATTGAGGCTAGAACCACGAGTGGGTTGACGGGTCGTACTTACATACTACGGACCCGTAGTCCTTCATCAGAGGAGATGCAAAATTGGTGTCTGAAACCACGCGTCAATCGATGAACCGTAGTTCCATTCCAAAATTTGGGTCTGAAACCACGGGTCAATCGATGAGTTGTAGTTCCATTCCACGACCCGTGGTCCCACTAATGAAATCATGCAGCAAAGAGGTTGACTCTACTAGATGATGGTTGACTCCAGAGGACCATGAACCGTCATTCAGAATAACGTATCATGGACCCATCCATAAACACTGACGCGACTATGTTTTCCTAGTCAACTTAGGATAGGATTTATTATTTATAAATACTTTTCCTAGGTTTTCGTTTGGATTTTACGCATTATTTTGTGTCTCTTACGACTTAGAAACTTCAAGTATTACATTGTCCTTGGTTTTGAGAGATTAATTCATCCATTGATTCTTGGTTATTGAATCTTCTTTGATAATTCAAGATTCTGGATTTCTTTTATTCATCTTGTAAGTATATGGTTATGAATTCTTCATCCAATTCTGATTATTTTCTTATGAACATGAGTAGGTAAATCCACAACTAGGTTATGGGAACCATGATGAATTAACAAAAGTAGGCAAAGTACTTAGTGATTCTAGGTTGGTGTTTATGCATGTATTATTCTTCTCTTCGTATTGATTATTTTCTAGAAGTTCCAAACATTAGAAATTGCCTTATTCTTACTTGCTGGACAAAAGAGGTAATGAATGGGAAAAGGGATTAAAAACAGAGACTCGAGGCTATCAACCCTTGTTTAATAGCTATAACTTATCCGAGAATAGCTAATTTGGTATTCAAGGTAAAGGTTAGTAAAGCAAACACTTGTAGACAGACCAAGTTTCATGGTGATATTCATCTATCTGGGGGACCAACCATTTAGTTGAACTTAACTTACCAATCTTGCATGCTAAGCACCAGAATAGATCACTAGTATAGCGCCTTACTAAGTTATGAAATCATGGGGAACAGAATCCTAGTCAACTCTCTCACTAATTAACAACAAAATTGATACTTGTTGTGACTTGGTTACTTACAACTTTCAAACATTACTTGTTAAAAAAAATCCCCCTTGTTTTGGAAAAAAACAACTAAGAGCGCGAATAACCATATTGACCTAGGTCCTAACCATATTTCTCGTGGTACTGACCCTAACTTTGGTTAAGTTCTATATTTTAACAATGACTGCTTTGTACTTCAATTCAGTGGTTTAACTTAGGCGTATCAAATTTTGGCACCATTGTCAGGGATATTGATCAACAAGGCTGAAGAAGGGAATTATCACAAATTAATTTCATTGTTAAAGCAACTTTTGGTGAACATCCCTTTGATTGAAGCATTCGATCAGATGCATGGTTATGCCAAGTTTATGAAGGATCTTGTAACTAAGAAGAGGACCATGAGCTTTGAGCCAGCTGATAATTTGCACAATTGTAGTGCAATAGCCTCTCGGCCTCTTGTGCAGAAAAATGAAGATCCTAGAGCATTTACCATCCCATGCACCATAGGAGCCTTCAACTTTGCAAAGTCCTTGTGTGATTTGGGTTCTAGTATTAATCTTATGCCACTAGCAGTATTTCGATAGTTGGGCTTGGGAGCCCCCAAACCGACGTCAATGCGGCTTCTTATGGCAGATCGCACAGTAAAAAGTCTTGCGGGTATTCCCTATGATGTGATTGTGAATGTTGAAACATTCATATTTCCTATGGATTTTGTGATTATTGACTGCGAAGTTGACTTTGAGGTCTCCATTATCTTGGGGTTACAATTCCTTTCCACCGAGTGTGCTTTAGTTGACATAGAAACCGGGCAGATGAAGCTTATACAGAATGATGAAGAAGTGACTTTCAATATTTATTAGTCAATGAAGCACCCTAATGACATACATATGATCTCAATGATAGATGTAGTTAATAAGGAGCAGGCACTAGTACCTATTGAGGAGCAATTTGGTATTGAAGCACTTGCGGTTGTGATCATAAATTTTGATGGAGAGGACATTGAGGAGTATAATGAGATGGTTGATGCACTCACTGGTATGGGGTCTTACACATATGATCTAAAAAATCTAGATTTGGACTTGAAGAATTGTGCAACCCCAATGACCAGACCTTCTATTTAAGAGCCTCTAGTCTTGGAGCTAAAGGTTCTCCCATCTTGCTTGCTATATGTTTTCTTGGGAGCCAACAATACCTTACCGGTTATTGTAGCTACAGATTTGGTTAAAGAGAAAGTGGGGGCTCTATTATCTGTGTTGAAGAAGTTCAAGAGGGCCATCGGTTGGTCAATTACTGACATCATTGGTATTTTGCCAAGCATATGCACTAGCAAAATCCAACTCGAGCCGAATTGTATTCCTAGTATTGAGCATTAGCACAGGTTGAATCCACCTATGCAAGAGCTCTTCAAGAAAGAAATCATCAAGTAGTTGGATGCAGGTGTGGTTTATCTTATTGTAGAAAGCAAGTGGGTAAGCCCGGTCTAATATATGCCAAAGAAGGGTGGAATCACTACGGTTCCAAATGAAAAGAATGAGCCTATTCCTATGAGGCCAGTCACAAGCTGGTGTGTGTGCATGGACTATAAGATGCTGAATGCATGGACTAAAAAAGATCATTTCCTGATGTTGTTCATGTATCAGATGTTAGACCATCTTGCTGGTAGAGGATGGCATTATTTTCTTGATGGTTATTCGGGATACAATCAGATCTCGATTTCTCCCAAAGACTAAGAAAAGACCACTTTTACTTGTCCATATGGGACACTTGTATTCAAGTGGATACCTTTCTGGTTATGTAATGCGCCAGAGACTTTTTAGTGTTGCTTGATATCTATCTTCTCAGACATGGCTGAGGACACTATCGAGGTATTCATGGATGACTTTTCTGTGATAGGTGACTCCTTTGATAACTGCTTAGCCCATTTGAGTTGTGTGTTGAAGAGATATGAAGAGTACAATCTGGTGCTTAATTGGCAAAAGTGTCACTTCATGGTAAAAGAAGGTATAGTGCTTGTCCATTGTATCTCCCAAAAGGGCATTGAGGTTGATAAACCAAAAATTGAGGTGATTGAAAAATTGCCCCCACCAATTTTTGTGAAAGGTGTTCGAAGACTTTTAGGGCATGTTGGATTCTATCATAGAATCATAAAGGATTTCCCTAAAATTTCACACCCTTTGTGCAAATTATTGAAGAAGGATGTGAAGTTCATTTTTGATAATGCGTGTCTAAAGGCATTTGAATGCCTCAAGGATAAGTTGATCTCGGCTCCTATTATTGTTACACCTGACTAGTCGCAGCCTTTTGAAGTGATGTGCGATGCTAGTGGTGTGGCGCTGGGAGCAGTCCTAGGCTAAAGATGCGAGAAGATTCTCCATTCGATATACTATGCTAGAAAGGCTTTTCCTGCAAATCACTCCCTTCAAATTCAGCAATTGTATCATAGTTCTTGTAATATCAAACTTTTCCCCAGCGGGTGATGGGGGTGGAACTATGGCACCAGTCTTTCATGTATCATCCAGGTCAATATCATCATCATCATCATATTAAGGGTTATATATGGGTTATTACTATTGAAAGCCTTTATTCCCTCTCTTCCTAACCTGATCATTTCGATCATTCTGTCGGGCTATCTTGGCATGTCTAGCTCGGTCATTTTAATGCATTTTGACAAATTGCTTTGTTTTTTCTAACTTGCTCTTCAGCTTCATGTTAGTGTTGCTCTTCTTCTAGCCAAGCTGCCAGTTTTTGGTGTGCCCTTTCCTGTTCCTCAGCAAACATCCTGGTTGTGGCCTCTTCTACAGTTTCATGAACTCCATCCTTGGCCATCTCCTTCAAAGTTCTCTGAAGTTTAAGATCAAGTGGAATTAGGGGTTTTCCTTTAATCTATGGGTTGTGCATACGCAAATGTGTACCCTAAAAGAAAAACTAAAACAACAAAAGAAGTAAATTAGTAAATAAGGACTAACAGTCAAATAAACACAATTGCTCTAATCCTAAATCGTATTCTCCGGCAATGGCGCCGAAATTTGATACGCTTAAATTACACCGCTTTATACTTTCATTCAGAGGTATAATTTGAGTTTATCACATACACATCAAGACAAGCTACATAAGAGTATTTCATATAAAGTAAGCTCAAAAGCATCTTAAAACAAGTGAAATGTGAGGCAATCTATAATATAAAATCACTCCTTTTAACCTCACATCATCAACCTTCTCACATAGGTCACCACCTCCTTGTCTTAGTGATGAGTGGAGATGAGACTGGATTTTCAGAAAAATTATCATATGGATAATTTGAAAGTTATCATCTTAAAATTAGGAAAGTTGCATAAATAATGACATAAGGTCATTAAGGTGAAAAATGTTAACATAGTCTACTTAGTTAGCCAAATGTGAGTTAAAATGATATTGTAGATCAAGAAGCTCAAATTTAGATACTTATGGTGTCTAAATATCATATGTACAACATTCTTTATGAGATGAAAACATATGCTCCCTAGGAAAGGAGAAAATGTTGTAGCACATATTTCATACCATGTGTGCCAATGTCAACCAATCAGATTAAACAAAAGTCCATTCTCAACTTATTATTGTGTAAGATCCATATCCTTTATGAAGGATTAAGATTTTTGCCTTTAACAAGTCTAATCAGATGCTTGAGACTTAGTTTGATGTTAGCTATCTAGTTTGTTTTTAAAAGGTCATGCACACAGATTTGGTCTGACGGAGCATATCTAGAAAAATGATTAAACTAATGTTAAGGGAATTTTGAAAAGAGAAAAATCATTAATGGAATCTCATTGATTGGTGTTCACTGGCACATCAGTTATAACTTATGTGTTATAACTTTGAATACAAGAAATAAAGATATATGAGATTTTGAGATTATCAAATAAGATTTATATGATCTGGAATACAACATACTTTATGATCTACTTGCAAGTTTGCACTCGATGAGAGGCTATATACTCCTAACAGATGTGTAGCACTTAGCTATCACAGTGTGTTAGTCGGACGGTCTACTTCCCTGTATGAATAATTGTGAAAATGAGATGAGAATATGTTTCTCATATTACAAAAGCACTCCCATTATGTATGAGTTGGTGTAATGACTCTTCCGGTCATTTCCACGTATACGTTTTCCTTGTACCGTTAGAACTTGTTTGTAGCGGCCCCAAGTCATTTATGGGCTTGCCGGGACCGGTAGTTCGGTGCCGGGTCCATTTGTTTGGTCGTATGATAAGTTTTGAAGTCAAGGAAGTCGGCAAAAGTTATCGTAAGTTTCTTTAATAAATTTTCTGGACTGGGTAAAATGTCTCAGAGCTTTTCTCTCAGTATATAACGAGTTATAAGTCCTCCAAAATACCAAATCGAAGGTCTACGAGTCTAGTTTCCAACGCACAATACCTCACATCCAACTGATCTCGGAGTAAATAGTTATGACTGTTTTACCGTGGACAGTCTGGCAGAAACCGAGTCGCGAACCGGGTCGGGTCAAAATCGATTTAAAGCCTCAACTTCACGTTTTAAAACGCCATTTCAGTTCTAAAACAGTGACAAAACATAAGGGAGGGTTCCAAGAGAGTTCTTGAGTATCAAAATCGTGCGATGGTGAATTGCGAACCTAAATTTAAGAATTTTATTAGCATCGCGCGTATATTTGAAAATATTTTATTTTAAAATTATATTTTTTTATTACTTTTTTTAAATTATTTTAAAGGTCTATGAAAAAATACTTTTATTAGGATATAATTGTGTATGTACTTATTTTATAAGGTTTGTATACATTGTAATATTTTAACGGAGATAGTAAATTTAGTTATGTTGAAAATAATTATTATAATATAGTAGGTTTTATTGGAAATGATTTTCTATTAGTTATGGTATATTTAAAATGCTATATAGATTTTACCACGAACCTACGCAATACCCGAATACATACGAACCAGAATGAAAATAAGTGTAGTATAGCCACCTCCACTACATGTGGAGGTGGAGGAAGTGGGCAGCCATTACTAACTTCATTAGGTGGCAGCCATTTGACTAATGTGATGGCTTATACTTGGCTGATTTTTGTTACTTAGATAATAATTAATTTGAAAGCTAAGTGATGCCTTTTTAAGTGGCCATTTACAGTATATGTCAATACATATATATGCTATACGCATAGTGAAGAGGATTTGGTAGGATCAATACTTTGACATTATATTTGTCACCGAAAGAAAATCAAGTATCTACGTCAAGTTATTCCAGCCCGAGTTCGAGTTTGACTTCGTGTTGGAGCTTTTTCGAAGAGGTTCAAGCTTGTCATCAGACGACAGGTAGGTTACATTTTATTTTCCCTAGACTCCGCATATATAGGATAAAATTGTATTGATGGGCATCCTTGGGTTGGTTTACTAGGTTGGTACCACAGACCTCGACCGCTTTATTCATGTCCACCTACTTTTGTTCCTCCGTTGCTTGTAGTAGTTGCCGATATATTTTATTTACCCTTGTGGTCCTGTGAGGCCTTGTTGACTCTGGAACATAGAAGGTGGGATTTTGGGAATGTCCGCGAGTCCCGGGCATAGAATAATTCTTCTAGGCTGGTTATGCTTGCTGAGTAGTTGTGGGCCTGTACAGGGTCGATAGGTTGATTGTGAGCTGCTGGGCAACTATTGTGCTTGATCATACCATTTCCATGCATATAAAGAGATTTTTCCATGTTTTACTACGGTTTTGGCTTCGGGCCTACTGGCACTATTTTCTAAACCTTGCATGGTCCCGGGGGCCCATTTTTGATGGAAATGAATTGAAAATGGTTCGATTTAACTTGTGAACATTCTTGGGTAAAAGAAAGTAAAATTATGATTTAAATCACCAGTTTTACGATTAACGCTAGACTCGGCAGGGCCGGGGTGCTAGTTGAGTTTTCTTGCTACTTGAGATGATTTTAGCCTCGGTCGGACCGAGCACCTGGATGACTTTCTATTGTTTAGACCCGGTTATGCCTGGGCACCCTTGGAGGGGTTTTTGAGAGATTTTCCTACTACTTTAGTCCTGGACAGGGTCTGGGCATGCATGTTAGAGACTAGGTCTCTATCTTGAACCCGGACTTGCTTTCGGATGACATATTTTGATACTGAGTTTTAGTATGGGGTCAGGGACCTCCATGGACCTTGCCATCCGGGCCTGGGGCTTTGAGTTGCATGTTCTGGAGGAAGGGTATACGGTGGAGTAGAGGTATACGAGCAGTGTCCTTCCATGGAACCTACCTGCTGGGCCGGATCGGCACCGGAGGAGGTACATACAGAGATGCCATTTCACTTGAGATCTTCATGCATCATATCATTCATTGTTTGAGGCTCCACCCTTGTTTGTTGTTTGTTGACTGTACGCTCCGGTAGTATGGGATGCCGGAGGGTTTGTTTTCACTTGTTTGTGTTCCTCGGTTGTATGGGCGGCCTGGGGACTGTAGGTAGACTCTTGCTATTTACTTACAGAATTGTTCCCTGTTACGGTTAAATATGAAATTGGTTACTGCTATACTGTTAGTTTCTGGATTTGGGATTGATATGATTAGTTGAGTTTGATTCATGTCTCTGAGCATGCCTATCATTACTCTTTCCCTCTTCTTACACTTGAGGTTACCGGTATACCGTCCATTTCGTAAACTTATTATGTATACACTGTTATTGCAAGGACCCCAGGTGCGTTATTTCTTACTTTTACCTGTGCCTGTGGTGTGTATATTCTGCTTACTGGCCTCACATGTGGTTCTGTTGATTTCCCTCTGGGCTAGTTCCTATGTACCTTTCGTTGATTTCTGTGACTGCTTGCCTCTATTCTGTCTGTTACTACGTTTTTATCTTATAAGTGCCCAGTCGGCCTATGATACCTACTAGGTACCTTATGCTTCGCATTTGGTTCTCACCCTACCCCCTACATCTTTGGGTACAGATCCTAGCGTGGGCCATCATTGTTAGATCGTTGTGATTAATGCTTCGAGATCTGTTGGGGACTACTTCAGACTGAGGGTGAGATCTTGGTGATCGGAGCTTAGCTTTAGTTTATCTTTTGCTTTATGTACTCTATTACCATTCAGAGACATTTGTATATATTGTTTTGGATCGTTGCACTCCATGTATGTAGTTCTGGCTCTATACTATGATACCAGGTCTTGGGGTTTGGTTTAGTTTTCGCATATATATATATACTCCTGTTATCTATTCTCCCCATCTTACTCTCTTACTTTTGCTTGTAAATCTATCTTTCCGCTTATTTGTTAGATAGTAGCCCATTACTAACTGTCCTGGGCTACGGGAATTGGTTCGCCTACTAGGGGGTTGTAGGTGCCATCATGACTGAGAAATCAGGTCGTGACAACTTGGTATCAGAGCCTTAGGTTCACCGATGTCATCGGTATAGGAGCCAATGTCTAGTAGAGTCCTGCGGATCGGGGCGGAGACGTCCGTACTCAATCTTTGGGAGGCTACAGTGACATTTTAGGAAATTTGACTCTTTCATTGCTTCTGTGTCGTGCGTGGAACCCTTGAAATTTCTGGAAATCTCATTTGTTCTACTTCATTCTTCCATAGATGGTTCGTACGAGATCATCGATATCACACAGAGATGAGCCTCCCACTCCAACTAAGGGTCGAGAACGCCCTCGAGCAGTGGCACCTGCTAGAGCTGCTAGAGTGGAGATAGAGCCCGAGCATCATGTAGATCAGGGGGCAGCCCAGGTACCACCAGCTCCAGTACCAGCTCCAGTGCCCACTTCTATGCCAGCTCCAGCCGCAGCTCAGTCTCCAGATATTTGGGGATTACTATTACAGCTTTTGGGTGTGATTGGAGAGCGGCCTTCTGGGGTAGCGCAGACATCCGCTCAAAGGGCAGCCCTGGGTGCACAGAGCTCAGGAGCGCAACCTGCTACTATGGCTCCCCGTGCGGAGGTCATTTCGGTTCCATCTGTTGCACAGCCTCTTGCTCCTCGCCCAGCTATGACAGAGTCAGAGCATAAGGCGTTGGGTAGGTTTTTGAGGTTAGCCCCTTTGAGGTTTGCTGGTACTTCTGAACAGGATCCACATGAGTTTATTACTACATGTGAGGAGATGTTGCATCATTTGGGTTTGTTGGAGACTCACGGGGTTGGTTATACTACCTATCAGTTAGAGGGCCCAGCGAAGTTATGGTGGAGGGCTCATGTTGCTTGTAGACCACCATCGTCACCTCCTTTGGACCTGGTCTGAGTTTTATGAGGCCTTTATGGCCAAGTTCCTAACTCAGAGTGATCGTGAGCGTCGCAGGGAGCAGTTTACTCACCTTGTACAGGGGTCTACGACTATCTCGGAGTATGAGACCCGTTTTCATCAGCTAGCACCGTTCGGAGCTATGATCATTCCTACTGAGGCTGATAGGATTCACAGATTTGTATGGGGTTTGAGGCCAGAGATCAGGCAGCCAGCTGAGATATTGATTGCCAGTGGTCGGTCATTCCAGGCTATCGTAGACTATGCCCGCACTGTGGAGGACTTACAGCGACATGATCAGGGGTCCAGAGATAAGAGGCCTCGACATCAGGGTGTCTACAGTGGTTCCAGATATGGTGGTAGAGGTCCTGGCTAGTGGAGCAAGAGTTATCAGCCACAGCAGCACCAGGGTCAGTCCAGCCGACCGGTTCAGGCTTCCCTTCAGACTTTCGGTAGTACCCAGTTTGAGCAGGGTCAGAGCAGCTATCAGGGCTATGGTGGCCAGTCTTCGAGGGGTACAGTTTCGGGGGCATTAGGCCGTGGTGATTATACGGG
Organism: Jaltomata sinuosa; assembly: GCA_003996215.1. Taxonomy (NCBI): domain Eukaryota; kingdom Viridiplantae; phylum Streptophyta; class Magnoliopsida; order Solanales; family Solanaceae; genus Jaltomata; species Jaltomata sinuosa. Next base: position 93,485 of record QJPP01007354.1, read on the forward strand.
ATCTTCTGGTTCATCTCGACCGAGTGGGCCGCCAGGGGCTTGTTTTACTTGTGGTGTGATTGGTCATTTTGCTAGAGATTTCCCTCAGCAGGGTACAGTTCAGCTGGCAGAGCCTTTACGAGCAGTTCAGCCCCCGGCTAGAGGGGGTGGTCGTCAGGGTAGAGGTGGTGCTCCGCGCGGCAGAGCAGGTGGTAGGGATGGCGGTCGGGCAGGTGGAGGTCGTCGTCAGTTTTACGCGGTCCCTAGGAAACCAGAGGCAGAGGCCTCAGATGCTGTGATTAACAGGTACGATTTCTGTGTGCCATCAGTCTGCTATGGCTTTATTTGATCCTGGATCCACTTGTTCATATGTATCTGCCTACTTTGTTCCTTGTTTGGGGTTGGCTAGTGAGCCATTATCTGTTCCTATTTCTGTTTTGACCCCAGTAGGAGATTCTTTAGTAGTGGATCGGATTGTGAGATCTTGTATGCTATCTATTAGTGATTCAGAGACTTGGGGTGATTTGATGATTCTTGATATGCTAGATTTTGATGTGATACTGGGCATGGACTGGTTATCCCCTCACCGTATGGTTTCGGATTGTTATGACAAGACCATTACCATAGTTGTGCCCGGTGTATCCCCGATTGTGTGGCAGGGTTCTGTTAGCCATGCACCATCTGGGATCATCTCTTGTCTTCGAGCTAGGAAGTTGATTTCCCGTGGGTGTTTAGCTTATCTAGCATATGTCCGAGATGTTAGGGCTGACCCTACTTCTCCTGAGTCTGTTCCTGTGGTTAGAGACTTCCTCGATGTGTTTCCTACTGACCTGCCAGGCCTTCCACCTGAGAGAGATATTGATTTCGCTATTGAGCTAGAGTCGGGCACTAGGCCCATTTCTATTTCTCCTTATCGTATGGCTCCTGCTGAGTTGAGGGAGCTTAAGGAGAAGGTCCAGGATCTGTTAGCTAAGGGGTTCATTAGAACTAGTGTGTCACCTTGGGGTGCTCCTGTTCTCTTCGTGAAGAAGAAGGATGGGTCGATGCGTATGTGTATTGAATATCGGCAGCTGAATAGGGTGACAGTGAAGAATAGGTATCCGATGCCAAGGATTGATGATTTGTTTGACCAGCTTCAGGGTTCAGTCATGTTTTCAAAGATTGATTTGAGTTCTGGCTACCATCAGTTGAGGATTAGGGCAGAGGACATCCCTAAGACAGCATTCAGGACACGTTATGGCCATTATGAGTTCCTGATGATGTCTTTTGGGTTGACTAATGCCCCCGCAGCCTTTATAAACTTGATGCACATGGTTCTTGGCCCATATTTGGACTCATTTGTGATAGTTTTTATAGACGACATCTTAGTATACTCGCGTAGTAGAGATGAGCATGAGCAGCACTTGAGGGTTATACTCCAGACTTTAAGAGATCATCGGCTTTATGCCAAGTTCTCAAAGTGCGAGTTTTGGCTTGAGTCAGTTGCATTCCTAGGGAACGTGGTGTCTAAGGATGGAATTAGGGTTGACCCGGGAAAAATTTTTGCAGTTTGTGATTGGCCTAGACTTACTACTTCTACTGAGGTCCGCAACTTTATTGGGTTAGTAGGTTACTACAGACGGTTCGTTGAGGGATTTTCTTCCATAGCAGCACCCTTGACTATGCTGACTAGGAAGGCTGTCCCATTTCAGTGGTCGGATCAGTGTGGGGATAGCTTCCAGAGGCTTAAGGCCTTATTGACTTCAGCTCCAGTTTTGACTTTGTCGGTTGAGGGTCAGAGCTTCTCCGTGTACTGTGATGCTTCTGGGGTTGGTCTTGGTTGTGTGTTGATACAACAGGGTCGAGTAATAGAATATGCGTTGAGGCAGCTGAAGGTTCATAAGCGCAACTACCCCACTCATGACTTAGAGTTGGCAGCGGTAGTTTTCGCGCTCAAGATCTGGAGGCATTACCTATATGGAGTTCACTGTGATATCTTTACTAATCACCATAGTCTTCAGTATATCACGAGTCAGCAAGAGTTGAACTCGAGACAACGGAGATGGGTCAAGTTACTGAAGGACTATGACTTCACTATTCTGTATCATCCGGGCAAGGCAAACGTGGTAGCGGATGCCTTGAGCCGGAAGCAGTGAGTATGGTAGCCTAGCTTCTCTTTCTGTTTCAGAGCGACCATTGGCCTTGGACATCCAGTCCTTGGCTAATCATTTGGTTAGGCTTAACTTGTCGGATCCTAGCAGAGTACCCGCCAGTATTGAGGTTCGTTCTACTTTGATTGATCAGATTCAAAGCCGTCAGTTTGAGGAACAACAGTTGTGTGACCTTCGTGATCGGGTTGTTCAGGGTGAGACCAGCCAGGCTACTCTAGATTCAGATGGAGTTCTGAGGTTTGATAGTTGCCTTTGTGTTCCGAGGATTAGTGATTTGATTCAGTTGATACTTCATGAGGCACATTGTACTAGATACTCCATTCACCCTGGCATAACAAAGATGTATAGAGACTTGAGATAGCTTTACTGGTGGAGTGGTATGAAGCGGGATATAGCGGAGTTCATATCTCGGTGCTTGAACTGTCAGCAAGTTAAGTTCGAGCACATGAGACCTGGTGGTTTGATGCAGCGACTTACCATTCCTGAGTGGAAGTGGGAAGAGATTACTATGGACTTCATTGTTGGTTTGCCTCGTACTTCTCATATGTTTGATTCCATATGGGTGATTGTTGATAGGCTGACTAAGTCAGCACATTTCTTGTCGGTTTAGACTTCTTATGGTGCAGAGAGGTTAGCTCAGATCTACCTTCGTGAGATTGTTCGGTTGCATGGGGTCCCAGCTTCTATTTTTCAGACCGCGGCACTCAGTTCACATTTCAGTTCTGGAGGGCTATTCAGCGAGATTTGGGTACAGAGGTTCATCTTAGTACCGCCTTCCACCCTCAGACAGATGGCCAGTCCGAGAGGACCATTCAGATTCTGGAGGACATGCTTCGGGCCTGTGTTCTGGACTTTGGAGGTTCTTGGGATCAGTTTGTTCCCTTGACAGAGTTTGCTTATAATAACAACTTCCATTCGAGTATCAACATGGCACCTTTTGAGGCTTTGTATGGCAGGCGTTGTAGATCACCGGTAGGTTGGTTTGATGGTTTTAGTTCTAGGCCACAGAGCACATATTTGCTTCGAGATTCCTTAGATCAGGTTCGAGCGATTCAGGACAGACTTCGGGCAGCTCAGAGCAGGCAGAAGAGTTATGCTGATCGTAGGCTTCGTGCCTTGGAGTTTAGTGTCGGTGACTTGGTGTTTCTCCGTGTATCGCCCATGAAGGGCATGATGAGATTTGGTAGGCGGGGCAAGCTTAGCCCCAGGTACATTGGGCCGTTTGAGATTCTTCAGAGGGTTGGTAGCATTGCCTATCAGCTAGCCTTGCCTCCGATGTTTTCAGCTATACATCCTGTATTTCATGTTTCGATGTTGCGTCGGTATGTCCCAAATAAGTCTCATGTGTTGCAGTGGGATTCAGTTCAGTTGGGTGAGGGTTTAGCCTTTGTTGAGGAGCCGGCAGCTATTTTGGCCAGAGATGTCAGGAGATTGAGGTCTCGAGAGATCCCGGTTGTTAAGGTTCAGTGGAGGAACCATCCAGTCGAGGAGGCTACCTGGGAGATCGAGAGAGATATGCGGGCTCAGTATCCGCAGTTGTTTGAGCCTTCAGGTACCCCCTTGACCTTGACTTTTGAGGACGAAAGTCCTTTTTAGTAGTGGATGATGTAATGACTCTTCCGGTCATTTCCACGTATACGTTTTCCTTGTACCATTAGAACTTGTTTGTAGCGGACCCAAGTCATTTAAGGCTTGTCGGGACCGGTAGTTTGATGCCGGGTCCATTTGTTTGGTCGTATGATAAGTTTTGAAGTCAAGCAAGTCGGCAAAAGTTATCGTAAGTTTCTTTAATAAATTTTCTGGACGTTTGGTAAAATGTCTCAGAGCTTTTCTCTCAATATATAAAGAGTTAGAAGTCCCCCGAAATACCAAATTGAAGGTCTTCGAGTCTAGTTTCCAACGCACAAAACCTCACGTCCAACTGATCTTGGAGTAAAAATTTATGACTGTTTTACCGCGGACTGTCTGGAAGAAACCGGGTCGCGAACCGGGTCGCGAACCGGGTCGGGTCAAAATCGATTTAAAGCCTCAACTCCATGTTTTAAAACGCCATTTCAGTTCTGAAATAGTGAGAAAACATAAGGGAGGGTTCCAAGAGAGTTCTTGAGTGTCAAAATCGTGCGATGGTGAATTGCGAACCTAAATTTAAGAATTTTATTAGCATCGCGCGTATATTTGAAAATATTTTATTTTAAAATTATATTTTTTTATTACTTTTTATAAAGTATTTTAAAGGTCTATGAAAAAATACTTTTATTAGGATATAATTGTGTATGTACTTATTTTATAAGGTTTGTATACATTGTAATATTTTAACGGAGATAGTAAATTTAGTTATGTTGAAAATTATTATTATAATATAGTAGGTTTTATTGGAAATGATTTTCTATTAGTTATGGTATATTTAAAATGCTATATAGATTTTACCACGAACCTACGCAATACCCGAATACATACGAAGCAGAATGAAAATAAGTGTAGTATAGCCACCTCCACTACACATGGAGGTGGAGGAAGTGGGCAGCCATTACTAACTTCATTAGGTGGCAGCCATTTGACTAATGTGATGGCTTATACTTGGCTGATTTTTGTTACTTAGATAATAATTAATTTGAAAGCTAAGTGATGCCTTTTTAAGTGGCCATTTACAGTATATGTCAATACATATATATGCTATACGCGTAGTGAAGAGGATTTGGTAGGATCAATACTTTGACATTATATTTGTCACCGAAAGAAAATCAAGTATCTACGTCAAGTTATTCAAGCCCGAGTTCGAGTTTGACTTCGTGTTGGAGCTTTTTCGGAGAGGTTCAAGCTTGTCATCGGACGACAGGTAGGTTACGGTTTATTTTCCCTAGACTCCGCATATATAGGATAAAATTGTATTGATGGGCATCCTTGGGTTGGTTTATTAGGTTGGTACTACAGACCTCGACCGCTTTATTTATGTACGCCTACTTTTGTTCCTCCGTTGCTTGTAGTACTTGCCGATATATTTTATTTACCCTTGTGGTCATGTGAGGCCTTGTTGACTCTAGAACATAGAAGGTGGGATTTTGGGAATGTCCGCGAGTCCCGGGCATAGAATTATCCTTCTAGGCTGGTTATGCTTGCTGAGTAGCTGTGGGCCTGTACAGGGTCGATAGGTTGATTGTGAGCTGCTGGGCAGCTATTGTGCTTGATCATACCATTTCCATGCATATAAAGAGGGTTTTCCATGTTTTACTACGGTTTTGGCTTCGGGCCTACTGGCACTATTTTCTAAACCTTGCATGGCCCCGGGGGCCCGTTTTTTATGGAAATGAATTGGAAATGGTTCGATTTAACTTGTGAACATTCTTGGGTAAAAGAAAGTAAAATTATGATTTAAATCACCAGTTTTACGATTAACGCTAGACTCGGCAGGGCCGGGGTGCTAGTTGAGTTTTCTTGCTACTTGAGATAATTTTAGCCTTGGTCGGACCGAGCACCTGGATGACTTTCTACTGTTAAGAATATAAGATTCAGGGGCATGATAGAGAGGGTTGCAGATTTTTGCATCCAAAAATCATGAAGAATTCTGATGACAATGATAAAAGCAGAAGTACTACTACTGCGGCATTGCCCAAACCACCTTATTTCCACAGGATCCAAAAAATCAAAGTTCAAGATCTTATCTAATAGGAAGATTGTTGGGGATTCAGGGAAGTGGAACGTGATAAGGAATAAAAATGGGAAGGGATTTAAAACTCAAAAAGATAATCAATCAGTAGTGTCTAACAAATACAGTGCTATAGGAGAATCATCATGACAATATGCTAATAATAAAGTCAAAAAGATCAATGAGACAACAACTTTTATGGAGATAAAATAATAGGAAATACACTCCCAATTAGTAGAAGCAACAACTAGAGATTCAGGTACTAGAAGCCCCTCAACAGATAATGCACATCCTGTAGATAGAAATAGTCAAAGGCAAGTAGTGCAAGTAAAAGAACTTGAAGAATCAGGAGAACTAGATATTACCTTGACAGATGACAGCAGCAATGTACAATGAAAGTGTACAATGTAGTCTGATCAACAACCTAATATCTTGATGCAAGAGAAAGTGAACCATACTCGTATTGGGTTTATTTCCCATTAGGAGACATCTGGAGTACAGAATTAAGAAGAAAATTAGTATGGGAAAAATTAGAATATTCCTGACAATAACAACAAAGCTAAGGGTACAAAAACAAGTCCAAAGAAATAAAATAAGCAATAGCAGAAGATGTAGGAATCCATATAGAATACACTTCTTGAGGGGTTTATTCCCCAACAGGAGGTCCCAAATACCCCAAGCAATGTTCAAACGATGAACTCTCAACAAGAGAATTTTAAAGTTATAAATGACATGGAATAGAGATAACACAATGAAGGTAGTGGGGAACCTATGAACAATTTTGCAATAATAGAAATACCAACAGAGGTGTAGGAGATGATAGAAGATCAGCTTATGCAGATAAAGGACAATTCACCACTTAAGATCCTACATGATATAGTGTCATATGCTAGTGAAGAAGAGGAGGAGACAGAACAACAAGCACAACTCAATACAAATGACAAAGAAGATGTTGGAATAGATAAAGGTTTGATAAAGTGGAAGTACAAGCATATGTATCACCCAAAACTATCAAAACAGACAAAAAGGAAAGAAAGCATGGCAATCTAGTTGGCACAAAACCAACTAGAACATTGCCAAAAAAGAGGGATCCAAAAGAACAAATCTCAATTATTATGAAAGCATTCTTTTGGAACATTAGGTATGTTAAGACCCAAAATGCTTTTCAAAGGGTACAAATTTTAAATAAAGCACATAAATTTACATTTATTACTTTAATGAACCATTTCAAAATTCAAATCATATCAATAGATATAGAAGAAGATTGGGAATGCCTTTTGCCAAATAAATATTTGCAATGGCAAAATCTGGGTGTTTGTTAAGGATGGTTTTCAAGTGGATATAATAATGGATACAGACCAACACTTAACAATCAAGGTTCACAACCAACTGCTGGATAAAACCTCTTTCTCAACCATGGTATATGCTATATGTAATGCTACACAGAGAATGGAATTATATGCAGATATATATCAATTAGCTAGCAACATTGATAATCCATGGATCATAGGAGGAGATTTTAATGTAGTTCTAAATGATGTGTAGAAAATTAGAAGGTCGCCTATGCAACCAGCAAACTATGATTACTTTGTTTGCTGTGTAGGGTCATTTGACCTATCTAATACCATGTTTAGAGGAAACTCAATCACCTGGTGGAATGGTAGAGCTATAGAAGATTGCATTTTTGAAAAATTAGATGGGGTTCTACTTAGTCAGGAACTTTCGAACAGTTTCAATCATGTTGAGGTTGACCACCTCTCTAGAACTAGTTCAGACTGTGCCCCTTTACTACTCACTTGTGAAGAAAACTTTGTCCCTTTAAAGAAATCTTTTAAATTCCTTAACTTCTGGACAGACATGAAACCTTCAAACAAGTGGTTGAATAGAACTGGTCAGAGTCTAATAGAGAAAATCTTTTTCCTGGATTTTAAAGACAAACTCAAGGTGATAAAGATTGCACTTACCAATTAGCGTAGGGAAATATATAGAGACATTTTTAAACAGTTGACAATAAGGGAAGATATTGTCAATATAAAAGAAAAATTATTTGAGGAAGAGCCCATGTGCATGAATAGAATGGTGATGCAGAGAGCTCAAGCTGAATTCAAAAAGTACTAAGAATACTAGAAACAAAAGGCATGGTATGACTAGTTTAAGCAAGGTGACAAAAACACCAGATTTTTTCACAACTTAGTTAAAGGAAGAAGAAAGAGGTTATAGTTATCAAAAATCCAGAATGCACAAGGGATATGGCTGGAAGATAATGATCAGTTAGCACCAGAGGCAATAAATTTCTATCCGCACCAGTTCACTCAAGAGTGATATGCTACTGAGTTCTCTTTGTTAATACACATCCTACATACCTTAACCGAGGAAGAGAACTCAAGTGTATGCTCAGATCCTACAATACAAGAGGTTAAAAAGGATGTGTTTGACATAAATGAGGATAGTGACAGTTGTCCATATGGTTTTATAGGTGTCTTTTATCAGAGTTCCTGGGACATTATGGGGATAGATCTACTGAAGCCTGTTCAAGCTTTCTTCTCAAGCTATACACTGCCCGAGTCTTTCACACATACAAATCTGGTATTTCTGCCCAAGAAGAATGATATTAATAATTTTTCTGTCTCAGGCTTATTAGTCTAAAATTTTGTCAACAAATTTTTCTCCAAAGTTGTGCATTACAGGCAGGAAATAGTCTTACCTAGATTGACATCACATAACCAGTCAGGGGTTTATTAAGGAAGGCACATCATTGAAAATGTCCTGCTAACTCATGAATTTGTATATTATATCTTTAAAAGAGGAAAACTAGCTAATGTCATTAACAAATTTGATATAACAAAGGCTTATGATAGAGTCTCATGATTTTTCCTAATGAAAGTGCTTAGAAAAATAGGTTTTTCAGACAACTTGTTGGATATCATTTGGAGACTGATGGCCAATAACTGGTATTCTATTCTCATTAATGGGTAGGCGCATGGTTTTTTCCACTCTACCAAAGGAGTAAATCAAGGTGATCCCTTATCCTAGTCCTATTTATTTTAGGTGCTAAGGTACTTTCAAAAGCTCTGAATGCTCTGTTTACTAATAACCAATATGTGGTATATGGTATGCCTAAATGGAGTATTAGCCTATGCAAATGACACTATTGTTTTTGCATATGCTCATGAGAGGTATTTGAAGAAAATCATAAAGGTACTAGGCAAATATGAGGCCCAATCAGGATAGAAGATAAACAAAGAGAAAAGTGCCTAGTATATGCACCAAAATACAAGCACTCAACTAAAACAATTGGTGGAAAGGTGCATTGTTTTCTCAAAGGGATGATTTCCAGTAACATATTTAAAGTGTCCTATAACCCATGCCAAGAAATAGCAAACTGAATATAATGGCCTCATCAAAAAAGTGAAGAACAAGATTCAAGCATGGAAAGGGAAAATGCTTTCCTACGTAGGTAAAGCAACACTCATTACTAGTGTGCTACGAAGCATCCTAATTCACATTATTTCATCCATATCCCCACCTAGATGTGTTATGAAGGAACTCCACAAAATGTTTGCAAAGTTCTTTTGGAGCAATAAGAAAGTAGAAAGAAGTGAACATTAGGTGTCATGGGATAAGATCTGCTTACCTAAACCAGAGGGTGGTCTAGGTTTTAGATCACTTTTTGATGTATCTAAGGCTATGTTTGCAAAGCTATAGGGGAGATTCAGAATAAGCAATTCTTTATAGTCTAATTTTATATGGACAAAGTACTGCAAGAAAAAGAGTCTCATTACGGTACAATGGAATGGTTGATCACAGGTGTTGAAGAATATGCTTGAGGACATAGGTATACTTGAAAAGAACATTTGGTGGGAACCAAGAAGTGTCTCAAGTAGCATTTGGTATGAAAATTAGACTAGATTAGGTCCTTTATACCAAAAATAGGATATCAGGATCAATGAAGAAGTAGAGGATATGGAAGTGTTGATAGAAGAAGAGGGGTGGAACATAGAAGGACTGCAGGGCTATTTCCAAATAGAGTGGTCAACCATATTATGCTTCAGTTAGGAAACTTTGTCTTGTCTAAAGAGAGGGACAAACCATGGTGGCTACAAACTAGAACTGGAAAATTCTTCATCAGCAGTGTAGAATTGGAGAATCTGGGGGGAATAATATCCCAGTGTCTTCCCTTCTAGCCAAATGGTATAGGTTCTTTTAGCCCTAATTGTCTATGTTGCACAACCCCTATCCCTGAGACATTGGAACATTTGTTTTTTAAAGGTGAATTGGCAACCAAGGTGTGAAGTTACTATGTTAATGTTGCTGGAATTTAGGGTCCAGGTCAAACAAACTATACTGAAGTGGGGAGAAGTGCCTGGAAATAAAAAACCAAGACTATCATGATTCTTGATCCATTATAGTTTTATGGTTTCTATGGAAGCAGAGAAATTTCAGGGGTTTTAAATTTTGTTCTCCAGGGGTAATTTTGTCTTTTGCTACTATTTTAACTCCTAAGCTAAGTCATTTTAGGCCTATTTTGGGGGGGTTTTAGGCAGACTTTGATTATTTTTTCCTCATTCCATCGATCAAACTTTAAAAAAGAAAAAAAATGCTCTATCTCAAGCTATAGACCTAGGGCTTCTTCCCCAAAGCTTCAAACAACAGTCTTAGTTAAAGAATCTTCAGCAACCATGTATGTAGGGTATTCATTAAGGACTTTCTTTGCCCTAATGCTGTAAACATCAGTCTTTAAATTTGAATTTCATGGCTTTATAAAACTATGGTTTTTACCCTATCATGCAGATTTATATAGAGTTCAGTCATTATGCTTATTATATAGTTTATATCCTATTTCAATGATTTTGTAATGACCATCTAGGTTATTTTCTGGGTACTCATGCTTTTCCTGCATTTTAAACTTTTCTGTAGTGACTACAGGTCATTTATGACTTCCCAGGATTGATGGTTTGATTCCCAGGCAGTTCGGTTGTGTTTTAAGCCTATTTTCCTATTTTAAAACTCTTAAAGCTAGAAGAGTTAACTTTGGCCAATATTTGGAGAAGACAGCCTTGGATGAAAATTTTGTCAGCACTTTTAGCTCCAAAATGTTGACTTTAGGCTAGAGGGACCTTTGGTTTGGGTCCCGAGGCTTCCAGACTTGTTTTGGGATATTAGGTTCCTTTTTGGTAAAAATTGGTTTTTGGGCATGGGGCCCACTTTTTATCGATCTTTGTTTCGAATTTTTTCAATTTTGTTGAGTCCAGAGTGCCATTTTTTCTAGGGTAGCATAACTGGTTTGTATTCCCAGGGATAAGAATAAATCTCGAGGGTGCGGTCAGAGAGTTTTGGAGTTGGGTTTTTACAGCTGGTGTTGCTTTTTGTGCTATGGGTGCGGCTGCAGCGCCTTGGCCACACATGCACAGTCCCCCTGCGTTTAGGGTGTAGCACCTGTGGTGTAAGGTGATATCAGCAGTGCATCACCCCTGCACTGATATTTTTGCCTCTGTGGCTCACATATTGCACCTACGGAGCTAGAGGGTTTTGTTGACCTCCACTCCTTCCAGTGGTCTAGCTGCTACAATAATGTTGCACTTGCATCAATATGACCGCAGGTGCATCGATCACTTGCAATTAAATGAAATTGTCTCCTTCATTTCATTTTATTTCCAATATCTCTTTCTCTAATTTTGAGCTCGGCTGAAGAGGAGAATACTCCATTACTCATCAAGTTCTGGTGCTTTAGGGGATTTCTCTTTCCCTCCTTATTCTAGTGCTTGTCCTAGCTTTAATTCTATGATTCTTTCCATCAATTGGGCTCTTTTATTGCATGATTCCTCTTTAAATTTTAGTGTTGAAGTCCAAATTTACTCTCGTTTTTGCCCAACTTTGGGGAATGCACCCCGCACCTCATTAGGAGCATGTTTATGAGTTTTATTTTTTGTTTTGTCAAGCGAGCCTCAATGGGTCATTTTGGACTCGAGTTCTGGCCCAAGTCTTTATATAGTAATATCGGTTTCATTGTTCTTATCTTGACAACTAGTTTATATTTGTGACAGTGTGGCAGTATTCCAAGGCTATTCAAAAGGGGAAGGCACACGAGTGATAGTTTCTATTTACAGTTCAGCCCTGAGGTACGTTACAGTTTATTTATTTTAGACCTGATTTTGTTAGATGTTATATGTTATGAGTTGCATAAATATTAGGGTAGGTTTTTGGTTAGGATTATGCTTAAATCTTGTTTTCTGCTTATTTTGGTAATTTCTGGGACTATAGAGTAGTACTATCATACTTATCCTTAGTTTAGAAGCTTGTAGCTTTGTTGTAGATAGCCTATAATCCCTATAGTAGTTTAACGAGGTTTTAGAGGTAAAGTAGGTGCCTTGGTTTATTTTCATATTATAGTTATGTTTTCCACATTTATTTACTGTTATTGTGTAACTATGGGCCCGAGGCCATACCTTGGACTGGACAGAGTTTTAGGTAAGTACCCTGTTTGGAGGGAACCCTTGCCCTATCTTTGATATATATATGTATTCCTGCATTTACTTGGGTGTTGTATTGCATATATTCATTCCTATGATCATGAACTTGGCACATATCTGGGTTTTTTCTAAGAAAGAATGGTTGGTTTTCGAGTTAAAAAGAGGTTTTTCACTATTACTATCCATCTCAAACTTCAAAAAGGATTTGTACTACCTTACGACTGATTTTGGATTTAAAAATTTAATTCCTCCTTTTTTATTGATTTGAGTTTCGTGGAGGGCATTTTTACTTACTGTACATCCAATGTAAGATTTCGGACTCATGTTTATTTGTCGCACGTCCTATGTAAGATTTCAGACTCTTATTGCATCGGTCTTATATTGCAGTGCATCCATCCCATGCTGCACCACATTGTATGCTGATTGATTCTTCTTGAAATTCCTGATTTTTTCATCATTTTTATCTTCACCATCTGTTAGACTATAGCTCTTTTAGTTGATAACTAGATCTTGGCGGATCCCTGTAGTTAGCTTACTTTTTTGTATCTTATAATATATTATATTTCTGAGCTCGGCCAGCCTATGATGCTAATCGAGTATCCCGTATTTTGGTACTCATACTACACTCTACATCTTTTTCTAATGCAACACCTAGTACGATCCACCCTCACTGATCATCCTCTCTCGTTCGTGGCTAGCTATTGTGCAGATCATGGTGAGCTCCTAGCATTTGGAGTCTTTTACTATTTTCCATTTACTCTTCTGTCTATATTTTGTATTTTGAATAAATAGTGTATGTTGTATAGCCTTATTCCATACTTTAGATGCTCTTATACCAGTGATATCAGGTCCAGGGTTGGTTCTTATATATGTTCATCTTCCCGGTCACTTTAGGGCCATTTTTGTATATTTAGTACTACTGGTATATATCTATATTGTTGGTCCCTATTCCATTATGTTCTCTCTTCTAATTTTCTTATTTAACTGCTTAGTTATTGGATTGCTTTCTCTTGGGTTGGCTTGCCTACTTGCGGGTTTTGGTAGGCGTCATCGTATCCTGATTTTGTGTCATGACAGAGTGGTATCAGAGCCCTAGGTTCACCGATCTTATCAGTACAAGAGCAAAGTGTCTAGTAGAGTCTCGTGGATTGGTACGATGACATATGTATCCTATCTGCAGGAGAGTATAGGACATTCTTAGGAAATATTCCACCTTGTTTGATTCCTTGTCGTGCATCCTTGACTCTATAAAACTTCTAAAATATTTGTTGTTTCACTCTTTCTTAGATGGTTCAGACGAGATCAGTAATAGGTGAGGACGAAGCCACTGCGCCTGTAGTTAGAGCCTAGCTGGGAGATGTGGTAGAGGTTGACCCAGAGGTCAAGGTAGGGGATAGGTTGTGACACCAGCTTGGGCCTAGACTAGGTTATCATCACCAAAGCTAGATATTAAGATTTAGGATATGTAGTATGAGCTGGAGAGTATAGGGCCAGCCCATCCCCTGGTAGGTTTTGTGGCAATGCTGGTTCTTGAGGACACGTTGATTCATCTACTTGGGTTTCTAGAGGGAATTTCATAGCCTGCCGCTTCACCTGGTACTTCGATTGGCTCACAGGTTTGGGACGAGGCTCAAACTTCAGCTCAAACAGCAACACGTGGTTTAGGAGTGTAGCATGTTACTGCGGCTCCCCGTTTAGAAGTGTTGCCTGTTCCTACAATTGTTCCACATATTCCAGTTGGGCTAGTTATCTATTCTGAGGAGCAAAAGATGCTTGGCAGGTTTCTGTGGATGGGTTCCCCAAGAATTTTCTAGTGCTCCAAGAGAGGATCTGCATGAGTTTATGATCAGCTGCCAGGAGAGGTTACATAACCTCGGCTTGGTTGAGTCACACGGAGCAGATTACACTATGTTTCAACTAGAGGGTCTAGTGTAACAGTGGTAGAGGTCTTACATTACTTGCTGACCAGCCGGGTTACCTTTACATTACTTGGAACAGTAAAGCTTCATAGGTTCTTTCTATACAGGTGGCCTATGAAGAGTTGATTTTGCTACGGCTCCGATCTTTTTTTCTGCCTCAGCAAATTATTATTTTTTCCACAAGGAATCATGATGTCTTTCTATGGAATTGTAAGTCTCTTTATTAGCTCTTATTTGTGATGCACAATTTCCTGGAATGTGGATAGTGGTTAAGATCAATTTGGCCCAGTTCTTTGAGGCCTTTTTAGAGAAGTATGTACCGCACAGCTTGAGAGAGAAATTGATGGTTGAGTTTACTACGTTGGAGTAGGGCTTCATATTTTTTATAGAGTATGAGGTCCATTTCCATGAGCTGGCTAGGAATTCCACTATAATTCTGCCCACCAAGCACGAGAGGGTGTGCCATTTCATTAGAGGGTTGACTTTGTAGCTCCGTTTAAACACAGAGGGTATGGTAGCTTTGGGCCAGTCTTTCTTAGAGGTTTTGGATCATGCCTGCACTATTGTGGGTATACTTTGTGAGGTCTAAGGGGGAAGTGTTAAGATGCCCCCTTATCAGGGCAGTTACAGTGGTTCATAACCATGGGGTAGAGGCTTTTTTGGCCTAGGTCAACATCAGTAGCGCTTTCAACTGAAATGGCCTATTCAGGAGGCACTACAGATTACCAAGGGTCAGAGTAGCCAGAGTAGTCAGGGCTTGGTTTAGTATTCTCATGGTGCATATTTTGAGTATTCAAGCCATGGCAGCCAGTCTAGTTCAATGGGTTCTTCTATTCATACCTTGGTAGGCAGAGATTGCTACGAGTGTGGTGAGTTGGGGAACTTTATGAGAGATTTTCCTAGAGTCAGACACGAGAGTCAGCAGGTTTAGGCCCCCAAGATTCCAGTGCCACCGGCCAGAGGTAGTGCACAGGGTAGTAAAGGAGGTCCCTAAGGTACTCGAGGAGGTCCTCAGTCTATTAGATCATATGTTCATGATGGTCAGAGCCACATGTATGTATTTCTAGGTTTTCTAAAGTCTTAGGCTTCAGATGTTGTCATCACAAGTACAATCTTCGTATGTCATCGGTCAGCCTCTGTACTAATTGATCGGGGGTCTACATTTTAGTATGTGTCTACTTATTATGCTACCCATCTAGAGTCTGCTCGTGAGTTATTACCTGTGCCTTTGCATGTATCTACCCCTATAAGAGATTCTTTAGTAGTGGATCATATTTATTGGGCTTTTTTGGTGACTATTCAGGGGTATGACATGTGGGTAGACCCGGTTGTGCTAGACGTGGTTGATTTTGATGTGATTTTAGGCATGGATTAGATGTATTCCTATCACACGATCTTGGATTGCTTCGCTAAGACTGCCACTCTTTGGATGTCTGGTTTCCCTCCTATTGTATAGAAGGGTGTTGATCACCATATGTTGATGGGAGTTATATCTTTCTTGAGCGCCCAGTAGCTAGTTGGGAAGGGGTACTTAGCCTATCTTGCTTACGTCCGTGATACTAGTGCCCCTGCACCTTCCCTTGAATCAGTTCATGTGGTTTGCGAGTATTTGGATATGTTTCTCTCTGATCTACCAGGTATTCTTCTTGATTGTGATATTGACTTTGGTATTGATATTAAGCTGATCACTCAACCTATTTCTATTCTACCATATCAGATGGCATAATCCATGTTAAGAGAGCTTAAGGATAAGCTCCAGGATTTGTTAAAAAGAGGGTTTTTCAAGCCTAGTGTGTCTCTATGGGGTGCTTCGATTCTATTTGTGAAGAAGAAGGATGGGTCTATGCGTATGTGTATTTACTATATGCAGTTGAATAAGGTGATCATTAAGAACAGGTACTTGATACAGTTTATTGATGATTTATTTGACCAGCTACATGGTGTAGTGGTGTTCTCTAAGATTGATCTGAGATCCGGTTATCATCAATTAAGGATTAGTAGGGCTACAGATATCCCAAAGACTATTTTTTGGACTCAATATGGCCATGCATTATGAGTTCCTAGTCATGTCTTTTGGGTTGACCAATGCTCCAACAGCTTTTATGGAGTTGATGAACTGTGTGTTCAGAACCTACCTAGATTCCTTCATTATTTTGTTCATCAATGAATTCTGGTATATTCGAGGAGTAGATAGAAGCATGAGCAACATTTGAGAGTTTTAAATTCACTAAGTGTGAGTTTTAGCTTAAGTATGTGGCATTTTTTGGGCACATGGTGTCCATGGATGGGATCATGGTAGATCTTGTGAAGATTATGGCAGTGCGTGATTGGGCTACGCCTACTTCTCCTACAGAGGTTTGCATTTTTATCAGGTTAGCAAGTTACTACAGATGGTTTATGGAGGGGTTTTCTTTTATAGCAGCTCTATTGACTAGATTGACTCAGAAGAATGTCCCTTTACAGTGGTCTGACGAGTGTGCGGTGAACTTTTTGAAGCTCAAGGCCTTATTATCTTCAGCTCCAATTCTTACTCTCCCAGTCAAGGGCCAGGTGTTTACTATGTATTGTGATGCCTCTGAAGTTAGTTTGGTTGTGTATTAATGTAGTAGGGCCGAGTTATTGCTTATTCTTCTAGATAGCTGAAGGTTCATAAGAGGAACTACCTCAGTCATGACTTGGAGTTAGCGGCGATAGTCTTCGCATTAAATATTTTGAGGCATTATTTGTATGGCGCGCACTATGAGATCTTCACTGAACATCATAGTCTTCAGTACATCTTCAGCCAGAAGGATCTGAATTTGAGGCAGCATAGGTGGTTGGAGTTACCAAAGGACTATGATATATTGATTCTCTATCATTCGGACAAGGCAAATGTGATAGCGGATTCCTTAAGCCAAAAGGCAGTGAGTATGGGTAGATTACATTCTTGGCAGTAAAGGAGAGACCTTTAGCTTGTGACATCCAATCCTTGGCTAACAGGTTGGTCAAACTTGATATTTCTGAGCTGGGTCATATTCTTGCTTGTGTTGAGGCTAGATCTTCCTTGTTAGAGCATATTCAGGCATAGCAGTTTGATGATGCAAGATTGAGGATAATTCATGATAAGGTATTGAGTGGCGAGCCTAGGAAGGCAACCTTAGATTTAGAGGGTATTCTAAAGATTGAGGGTCGTATTTGTGTTCCTAGAATTAGTGACCTGGTCAGGTTAATCTTGGAGAAGGCTCATTGTTCTAGGTATTTCATTTATCTCGGGGTAGCTAAGATGTATCGTGACTTGCAACAACACTACTGGTGGTGTGGGATGAAGAGGGGTATCTCAGATTTCGTGTCTAGGTGCTTGAACTATCAGCAGGTGAGGTTTGAGCATCGAAGGCCAGGTGGTTTAACTCAGAGGCTACCTATTCTAGAGTGGAAATGTGAGAAGATAGATATGGACTTCGTAGTAAGCTCTCCATGTACTTTGCAAAGGTTTGATGCTACATGGGTGATCGTGGATAGGTTGACGAAGTTTGCTCATTTTCTGCCAGTTCAGACTTCCTACAGTTTAGAGAGATCGGCTCAAAATTTACATCTGGGAGATTGTCTATTCAGATAGAGTTATGTACCAGAGTTAAGCTTAGCACTGCTTTTCACTCGCAGATTGATGGTCAGTCAAAGTGCACTATTCAGGTTCTAGAGGATATGTTGCGGGCTTGTGTAATTGATTTCGAAGTTCAGTGGGACCAGTTCTTATCTTTGGCAGAGTTTGCATAGAATAATAGCTACCACTCCAGTATTCATATGGCTCTATTTGAGGTGTTGTATGGTAGGCGCTGCAGATCTCCAGTGGGTAGGTTTGATTCCTTTGAGGTCAGACCGTAGGGTACGGACTTGCTTCATGATTCTATGGATAGAGTTCAGGTTATTCAGGAGAGACTTCATACTGCCTAGAGTGGAAGAAGAGCTACGCTGACTGGAGGGTTGAGACTTATAGTTTATGGTTGGTGACTGTGTGTTCTTTTAGGTGTCACCCATAAAGGGCGTGATGAGGTTTGGGAGGAAGGGTAAGCTCAGTCCTAGGTTCATTGGGACATTTGAGATCCTTCATCGCATTGGGGAGGTAGCATATGAGTTAGCCTTGCCTCCTGCTCTTTTATCTATTCACCCTATTATCCATGTTTTTATGATGCGCCATTATGTTTTGGATGAGCCTCACATACTTCAGTAGGATTCAGTTCAGTTGTATGAGTCTCTAGCCTTTGAGGAGGAGCCAGTTGCTATCTTGGAAAGGCAGGTTAGAAAGTTGAGGTCCAAGGAGATCTCGTCAGTTAAGGTTCAGTGGTGGCATCATCCTGTCGAGGAGGCTACTTGGGAGATCCAGACTGACATATGGACCTGCTATCCACACCTTTTTGAACCTTCGGGTATCTTCATTTCTTTAACTTTCAAGGATGAATGTTCTTTTAGTAGTGGGTGTTATAATGACCCTCTAGGTTTTTTTCTCAGTTTTCATGCTTTTCTTACATTTCAAGCTTTCCTATAGTGGCTACAAGTCATTTATGACCTGTCGGGACTGACGCTTTGGCTTTCGGGCAGTTTGTTTGTGTTTTAAGCCCATTTCCCTATTTTGAAACTCCTAAATCTATAAGAGTTGACTTTGGTCAACATTCAGAGAAGATAGCCTCGGATGGAAATTTTGTCAATATTGTTAGCTGCGGAACATTAACTTTGGACTAAAGGGACCTTCAGTTCGGGTCCCGAGGCTTCTGGACTCATTTTGGGCTATTAGGTTCTTTTTTGATAAAAGTTAGTTTTTAAGCGTAGGACCCACTTTTTATCCAAACAATTTCTTTGGAAATTTCATTGATTTCGTTGAGTCTGGAATGCCATTTTGATAGGTAGCATATCTGGTTTGTGTTCTCAGGGCTCGAAATAAATGCCGAGGGTGCGGTCAGAGAGTTTTGGAGTTGGTTTTTTCTGGCTGGTGCTGATGGTTCTTGTATGGGCACGGTTGCAGTGACATACAGACCTGCTAGATTGAGGCTAGAAATAGCTTAATCGAAGAAATATTTCTAGATTGAGGCTAGAAATATCTTAATCGAAGATAATACCGATCTAAGAATCTAAGCTAGAAATAGTGTGATTCCCCCAAGTGTTGAATTGGTTGGTTTGAAGTAATCTCTATGGTGCTTGAGCAAAGGCTATAGTATATATATTTAGAACGTTGAGAGACTAAGAAATATATCTCAAATCAATGCTTCTCATACCTTTTATCGAGAATTTGCATAATTAATCAAGTGCCTAACCCATTGTAGAATCCCATCGGAAGAATACCCCTAGTCTTCCTTCTCATTGATAAACAAATCATGTTCACATTAATCTTGTGTTGAAATTGATACGCTAATTCCCATTCCTTGTCCCCTCAACTTTTACTTTTGGTTGTTTGAACATTGACTCATCTTAGTGATTACTATTCAATGATTTCTTAGCGAATCGTTACTTTATTCCCCGTGGATACAAACTAGACCATCCGTTGGGTATATTTATTTGTTTTGTATGACGATCGTTACCACCTCCTAAGGGAGAGTGTTTTTGAACATCATCAAAAATGGCACTATTGACAGGGAATGGTTCTTGATTTGCCATTTAATTATCATTTAAGTTCACTTTGTTGAGTGTTTGTTCTATTTAACTTTGTTGTTATTTGTGTTGTTTTGGACAGGGTGCTCATGAGTCAAGTGGGCTACCAAGAGAATGTAGACGGATTTATGGATATGGACAATGAACTCGTGGTCCATGGAGCTATAGGTGTAATCTACCTACCCCCAACCGTGGGAAATGTCGTCTTCCATGTGATGAGCACTATGCTCTATTTGATCCAGCTGAAAGGACTTTTTGGTGGGTTGGCTCATGAAAACGCCAACTGGCATATCCGGAACTTTATTGCAATATGCTAGCCTTTCAACATTAACAATATATCTCAAGATTCAATCCGACTCCGATTATTCCCTTTCTCCCTTATAGGGAAGTGACGGCATGGCTTGAAGAGCTCCCAAAGAGATCTATTATAACATGGAATGGACTTGTGGAAGCCTTCTTCATGAGATTCTTCCCTCTCTTTCGGATGATGCAATGATGGATTATATCACAAATTTCTGCCAACTACCGGATGAGCCAATGCATGACGCGTGACTAAGGTTCAAGAAAAAGCTTTTATTGTGTCCAAACCATGGGTTAGCATACAATGTTCTCCTTCAAAGCTTCTGTAGATCTCTTGACTCCATGAACAAATTCGTGGCGAATAACATCACGGGTGGGACATTTATGGACCAAACCTATGGTCTAGTTGTAGCCCTCTTAGATCGATTGATGAAAACAAATAGGGCATGGCACACTAGAGAATCTGATGTCGCACCGGGTGTTACTTCATCTATAATGACAAGTGAGATGAGAATAAAAGAAGACGAGAGGGATTAAACTATGGCCAAGATGTTGACGCAAATCGATCTATTGGCCAAACATATAATGGGAGCTGGCACCAAGAGTGTCAACGTCGTGGGTGCTTTTAGGTTGAATGATCATGATGGAGTGGGTACTCATGCATCAGGAGATGAGGAGTTGTGTTTTCTTATGGCGGGTTCTCAACACACATACTAAGGTACCAACCAAGGTCCTAGGCATTTGAGAGATGAGAACTAAGGTCTGAACAGAGACAAGGGAAATCAATGGAGAGATAGGGAGCTGAGTAGAAAACATGAAGGTCCATGACTTGAACATGAGAGAGACGGTGACCATTACAATCACCATAGTACTGACCCTTATGTGCCCCTATCGAAGGCTAATGTATCTCCCTACCAACCAATGGTGAGTAACCCCAGACATTCTAAGATTGAGGATATGTTGTCTCAAGTCTTGAAAAGAGTTAAATCAACGGATAGTGGGGTGAAAGAATTAAAAAATAAGGTGTCCACTCTTCACCAAATGGTGTGTTCACATTCGACATCGATTAAGCACTTAAAGGCCCAAATGAACCACCTCTACTCCTCAATGAACCCTTGTTTGAAAGGCACCTTTCTAAGTGACACACTTGCAAACCCAAAGAATGATGGTCATGTGATGGCAATAGTCACTCGAAGTGGAAGGATGCTTAGCGGGATAAGGAAGCCAAATATTGAGTTGTTAGGGAGCATGATGATAAAATAGAAGAGGATTCCTAATTGAGGACAAAGTTGATGAGAGTCTGAATATTGGGGTGAAGCCTAGGGCACCCAATATGATTGAAAATGATGAAGACCCACATGAAGAGAAGGATGAAATCGAGTCTTCTTCTCAAATTGCTATTGATATTGAGGAGGAGGATCTAAATGTGCCAAAACCATTGCCAAAAGGTCGCCCTCCATATCCTCAGAGGTTAGCCAAGAAAAAGTAAGATGCTCAATTTAAAAAGTTTATCGATATGTTCAGAAAACTAGCCATCATTATTCCTATGGTTGACACTCTTATGCAAATGCGGGGATATGCCAAGTTTATGAAGGAGCTGTTAAAGAAGAAGCGAGTGACTGAAGTGGGGACGGTGTAAGTGTCCCATAGTTGTAGTGCGGTGATGACAAGAAACATTTCCCCTAAACGGGAAGATCTGAGAGCCTTCACTATCCCGTGTACTATTGGAGTGTTTTTGTTTCGAAAGTCCTTATGTGATCTCAGGGAAAATATCAACTTGATGCCCCTTGTGATCTTTAAAAAATTAGTCTTAGGTACTCCTAAGCCTACACCAATAAGATTACTTATGGCTGATAACTCAATTAAATGCCCGGTGGGGATTTTTTTATGTTTTATTAAAGGTAGACAAGTTCATCCTGCCAGACGACTTTGTGGTCTTGGATTGTGATGTTGATCTTGAGGTGTCCATCATTTTGGAATGACCACTGTTGGCAACCGAGAGAGCTCTTGTTGATGTGGAGCTAGGAGAGTTCAAGTTCCATGTAGGGAGCAAGGAAGTTACAATCAATGTATGCCAACCTACTAGACCGTCAGACGAATTGAGAGTTATTTCTATGATCAATACCGAGGGCAAGTTGGTTGAAGCCCATGGTGAGATTGAGATTAAAGAGGTACCCAAATCTATGGTGTTGCCAACTGGGAAACAAGAGAATGCAATGAAGATGTTTAAGGAGCACTTCCCTTGCTTGGGATGGGGCCAAGCTAATCGAATTGGCATGTTTCTAGGAAATGATTGGAGGTTGAGGTACTATCTTCGAGCAGCGATATAAAATCAAGCGCTTCTTGGGAGGTAATCCAATTGTTTTTGTTTTTATTCTTTTACCTTTTGTTGTTTTTGGTGTATTTTAGGAATGCACCGAGATGGAAAATGACTAAGTGAAAGAAAAATATCGGAGAGTATGTGCGACGAGCCATACAGTTCGCACATCCCATTTTGTGGCCGCATGTGGCACCGCACATAGAGACCTGTGAACTTAGAAGTAAAAGAAAATTTGGAGGTGATGTGTGATAGGAGGTGCAAACCGCACCTCCCATTCTGCACGTCTCACCTCCGTCGCATGCTAAACCATAAGGCTGGGCAAAATATTGGTCTTTCAATGTCATGTGCGAAGTGATGTGCAAGACGCACAATGCCATGTGCGAATCGCACATCGCGGCACACTCAGGTAAGTTTTTAAAAATTTGTTGACCTACCCATTGATCGACCTGACCCGGAAACTGACCTACGACTTTTCTTCTTCTTTTCTCCCTATAAACCGTCACCCTCCACCTCTTTCCCCATTATTCTCACCCAAAATCTCCATAACTCTCTCCAAAAACTCTCCCAATCTCCTAAACTTTCCCTAAAATCTTCTTCCTTTCACCAAAACTCCTTCACCACCACTACACACCATCCGCCGCTTCTTTTTCTGGTCATGAAGTTGGGTCACCATTGTTGGGCACGAGAAGTTTGAAATTTTTGCTCTTTACTCCCTTATATTTACTTGTGGTAAGTTTCCCAATGTTAAATCCATGTTTTTAAGTATATTGGGAACACTTATTGTGAAGCATGCTAGTTTAATCTTCCATGTTAATTTTGGGTGAGATCTGAAATTTGGGACCCAATTTTAGGGCATATTGATGATTTTGCTTAAGAAAAATTTTGTAAATCTTGCTTTTGTGTTAATGCATGTGATTTGTGTTAATTTTTAGCCCTAAATTTCGTGTTTTAGGTGAAGTCTGAATAACCCACTTGAGTTGATGCATGATTTGGCCCTATGATAGATTGGGTGACGTCATTCTTAAGGGAAAATTATCGTCTTTGCAAGGTTTTTGTTGAATAATATTGTTTGGGGCTAAAGTTGTTGTTACCACTGTGCCCTTGTATTATTTCAATTGAATATAATTGTCCGGTGAGCGCTTTGGTTAAGGGAGTGAATTATTGTGTGATTAAATATACCGATGTGTTTATCATAAAGGCTTGATATTCCCGATGATAGATGGGGTAATGTCCTTCTTAAGGAAAATTGTTAAGCTAATCTTTGAGTTTTGACTGTGTTGGAAGTTTTTTGGGGAAATCTAAGTACCCGAGTAACTTGGTTGTGGTCAATTCATGCTTAGGCCCTATTAAAAATTGGTGTTTGTAGCCTTGTTGCCTGCGAATTCCACAGGTATTGCTCTGTGAGTCACATACGTAACACACATGAAAACATGGAATTGAAAAATTCCAACTGTTTCTTTGTGCATTTCGCATGCGACACGCAGATCTCTATGTGTGAAATGCACAAAGCATCGCACATTGCTTTTTGAGTTTCCAATGCACCGTTCTAAAGGGCGATGGCATGTGCAATGCTCACAAAGGATGGTGAGAATCTCACATGCCTCTACACCTTGAAGCCTAATTGGTTCATGTTTCTACTCGCATTGGCGAAGCCACATGCGACACACACTTTTCCAGGTGCAGCTCGCATGTATTTGCACATGCCAGCAGTAACCTGAAGTGTTTTTCTTCTTCCTTGCATTCCATTTCTTTTAGTTTGTTAAATTCTTGTAGCATTTTCTTCATTCAATATTTCAAAAATACAAAAAGATTTTTCTATTTGTTTTGAGTACTCACAATCTCCTTGTACAGAAAATGTCTTCCAGCAGGGGAAATTTAGGGCGCAACACAAGAAGGCCCCCAGATCCTCCCGCCTCCACTTCCAAATCCAAGGGGAAGAAGAAAGCCCCCACTACTGCACCAGCACCTCCTCCTGTGTCTGTTTCAGAGGAGGACAGGCTTCACTTTGGGGTTGAGGGAATGAAATCCATCTACAACAGAGACAGGAAGAGGACCTTCACCCTGGAGAGCAGTTTCAATCTAGAAGCAGTTGGGGATGATTAGCCAAATATCCACTAAAAGTTCAGTACTCGCAAATGGTTCCCATTTTTAGAGGTGCCCGGAGGTTATCACGTCGAGGTAGTCTGTAAGTTCTTTGCATCTTACCGGGCAAAGAAGGACTCTATGAGGTACAAGGTCAATGTGGAGTACTACCCTTTCTTGGACTCAGTAATGATCAATGGTAAGGAAATTGACATCACACTTGCTGCTATCAACACCATCTACTGGGTAACCCAATTGAGCTTGCAATAAAATTTTGGGCTAAGATGCTCCCTGAGAAAAAACCACTTAGTTGGGCTGCCACTATTATTGCTCCTGGGACTCCCCTCTGGGTAACTATGGGGGCATTATTCCACTCCAGACTCTGTATTTTGAGGCACGCCTCTGGTATGATTTCATCTGCTCTCGCTACTTACCTTCTAAGAATGATCAAAAGGTTACACAGGAGGGCGCCATTCTAGTAGCCTTCATCATGTCAGGGGCACATGTTAACTTTGGGTAGATCGCAATGGTGGTGATCAAAAGAAAAGTGCTTTGGGGTAGTGATTCATTCCCCTTTCTAGTGCTCATCAGCAAGCTTTTTTAAGGTTGGAATCCCATACTTCTGCTTTGATAACCCTACTCCTACCACTGGTGTGCTTGACGTTGGGAATAAAATCTATATGGATGCCCCTAGGATGAAGAGGTGCAGAATGCATCCCTTTGTTGATGTCTAGATAGAGGACACTACTGTTGAGCCCACTACTTCTTGTCCTTCCAGATTAGACTCGGATGCACCTACTGCTGTAGAATTAGGAAATCCTACAGTTGCTGCTCCTCCTGGACCCTCATCATCATCATCAACCTCAACGTCAGTTGGTTTTCAAAAGCTTGTTGACATGACCTACTCTCATGATAGTAAGTTGACTGCCCTGGCTAACAAGCTGCCCGATATGATTCAGAAGGTAGTAAAGAAGGCGATGAAAAAGGTAGTGAGTAGTGTGACAAAACTATGCAAGAGGGTGGATGTTATTAAGCGTGTTGTGGTAGATATATAGAAGGATTTTGACAAGGCAAAAGTGAAGGCACCGATAGGCGATACTGATATGAGTGCTTTCGAGACCACCTTAGATGCACCCCATCCCACTTTTGGCCCTATTGATACATTGATTGCTACCTTGGGTGGCGGTGATGAGGAGCTTGAAAATGATCAGGATCCAGAGTTTAAGTAGGTTCTCATTGAGTCACAGCATACCGTCCGTTCTCGCAAAGGAGGAGTAGGTACCAGTTCAGAACCAGTGGATCAGGAGGATAATGAGGAGGAGTAGCCCATACAGGGAGTTTTTGCACATCTCCCTTACTTGTTTGATCTTTATCATTGAGGGAAATGCTTTATTCTTGTGGGGAAGGTGGTGCATTATTGATTGTTGATGTTGGTTGCCCATGTTAGGGTTTTAGATATTGTTTTTATTGCCCTTGTCGGGCCTAGAGATTTGTTTTCTATTAGACAATTTATTTGACCCTTGTTGGGCATGATTTGGGTGATTGTGATATTTCCCTTGCCGGGCAATTTATTTTCTTAGTGCTTAAATTGTGCCCTTGCTGGGCTTATTTTATATCTTGTTAAGTAGCGATATCACCGGGTTGGTCCTACATGATCTATTGTTTCACTATCCATGCCTGATTTCAAATGATTCATAAGCACTTTAATCTTGGTCGCCTTGTTAATAGTAGAGTAGTGAATAAACTCCAAGGGTTTTTTTCATACCATGGTTCTTTCCCAAGGAGAAAATTATTTTCTTTTATTTGTTTTTGTGTCGAACCAGGTTGGTGTTTCCCTATGATATATACAGAGGCGACTTTCTTAAGGGAAAATACCAAGTTTTAGTTTAAATTGAGTCCGTGTTTTGCTTGTCTCAAAATGGACCCACTGAAATTTTTTCTTGGCAAGAAGTTTTTGGAAATTTGAATGAAAGAGGGAAAATGATTTTAAGTGAAGAATTCTCTTGTTATGACTTGCACATTACCCATTTGGCTTGATCAATTCACAAATAAGTGTGTAAAAGAACTGGGAATAGCTTGTCAAAAGTCATTTGTCCCAATTGATTGTGAGACTAATTGTGAAATTATTGTGTTGTGATACCTTTTGTGGTAAAGCTATACTTCGTTCTTGTGTGTATGCATTGTCTAGAACTTGACCCGAATGTGATTTAAAGAAAAATCCTAGATGTAATTGAGCTTGGAAGATGACCTTAGGCCCTTTTTGAATAGCCACTTCACCCGAATTGACTTTCCTTTACATTGACCCTAGTAAGCCCTTCTGAGCTTGTCACCTTTTTTGACACCTTGTTAGATACCTTAACCCTTTTGGAACCTCAATTTTTGCACCCATCCTCCCTAATGGCTCAAAAGTGAAATATAGGCTAAAAGCCTAAGTTTGGGGGGGAATTAAAATGATAACATAGGCAAAAGCCTAAGTTTGGGGGTGTATGTACTACTAATATGGAGAAGAAAAGGGATGCATTTCAATGCAAGGTAGCACCATATGCTTAAAATGAAAATTGCTTCCAAATGTCTAATAAAATGAGCAAATTGAAAAGAAAAGAAGGAATCGGTGCTACCAAGTGCAGGTGATGAAAGGATGATGAATTATCAAGTTGAAGGGAAACTTTGGGTTGTGAGAGGGAGAAATAAGGTAAAGTTAATGTTCAAAAATGTGAGCGGTCTTTTGAATGATCACAAGGAGAGTTAGAGAGGTTTAGTCACTTGAGCCAAATGCAATCCTCACCTTAACCCTAGCTAACATCATAACCCTCAAGTCCTTAGTGATTCCGAGCTTGGTAATTCTACATTAGTAGTGAATTACATGAAGAGAAAGCCTATGGTTCAATGTGTGTGCACTCAAACTTCTTTGAGAGAGTGAGAGTCTCTTTGGTTCTCTTATAATCCCTTTTTATTGTGAATTCCATGATTGTGAGTGGGATTCTCTCTTGTGGTGCGTGGCATCACACACTTGAAATGAATGATGAAGTCTCTATTTCAATTGAGAGTAATGAATGAGACAAGTTGTGTGGCGAATCTCGAGGCAAACCTTGAAGGTCAATGCCAATGACTTGAGAAGCTTGAATATCTTATTTTGAATGAAAAATTACCCTGTTTTGAATGAGAAATAAGTCCTTTTAATAAACGTTTTGAAATAAGCACTTGCTTGAGAATTTGGTGATACAAATTGAGATGAGCATTGAAGTTGAGTCTTTTTATTTTGAGTCTTTTGTGTGTTATTTTCATTGTTTTTAGATTTTAGATTAATCTTGTGTACATCCTTTTGTGTTTTTGAACCTAATTCATTCCTTACCTTTTGTGTATCTTGCTTGAGGATAAGCAATAGTTCAAGTTTGGGGGTTTGATTAGTTGGTAATCTACCAACTTATTGATCCTTCATTCATGAATTATTGCCATGTTTTAATGAGAATTAGAGGTACTTATTGTCTTTATTGATAAAAATATAGGTACTTTTGGTCAAGAGTAGAAAAAAAAATGTAGGTACTTGTGGTCAAGAGTAGAAAACAAAGGAATTGAACTCAAAGAGCTCAAAAATAATTAAGTATGAAGGTGACCGAAAAAAAAGGAAGAAACTGCCGAGAGGTGTGAGCGGCATGTGAGCCTCACAATGCGGCATGTGAAACGCACCTCCCATTGCACCTCGTCACACAAAAAGATGACATCATTGGTTGGAAAAGGGGCAGTTTGCGAGGTGCAGAAGTCAAGGTGCAACCGCACATCGCGTCACATATTGTGTTGCACCACCCCCAAGGGGTATTTTTGTCCAAAGCCATGTGACGTATTGGAAAGATTCTAAAACCCATTTTGGGGTGTGTACCTGATAGAGATTTTTAGTTTTACTTTCCCCAAGAAAGATATTAAGAGTGCACTCTTCTCTCTTCATCTTCTCCAATTAGAATCACCATTTTTGTAAGGATTTGAGCTTGGATTTGGAGTTTAGATTTGAATATGAATGGAATTATGGATAACCCATTTGGTATATCTTCTTATTTCCTTAATATAAGAAGCTGATTTCCTTGTCTAGGGGTATGTGTATGATGGGTATTTGAATTTGGGTGTGGGTATTGATTAATTGTGGTTACAATTGATGAATCGGTATAGGTCTATTGAATTCTTCATGATTTAATCATAAAATTGATGGTTGCAAATATTGATTGAGCTTACTTAATTGTCTTCTTGCTTGAAAGAGGAGTTCATAATTTGGATAATAATTTAATAGTAGGAATTTGAGATTTCCATCTTACATTGAGGCTAGAAATAGCTTAATCGAAGGAAATACCTATCTAAGAATCTAAGCTAGAAATAGTGTGATTCCCCCAAGCGTTGAATTGGTTGGTTTAAAGTAATAGCTATGGTGCTTGAGCAAAGGCTATAGTATATATATTTGGAGGGTCGAGAGACTACCAAATATAGACCAAACCAATGCTACTCGTACCTTTTATCGAGAATTTGCATAATTAATCAAGTCCCTAACCCCTTGTAGAATCCCATCGGAAGCATACCCCTAGTCTTCCTTCTTATTGATAAACAAATCGTGTTTACATTAATCTTGTGTTGAAATTGATACGCTAAGTCCCATTCCTTTTTCCCCCAACTTTTACTTTTGGTTGTTTGAATATTGACTCACCTTAGTGATTACTATTCGATGATTTCTTAGCGAATCATAACTCCATTCCCCATGGATATGACCCCGACCATCCATTGGGTATATTTATTTGTTTTGTACGATGATCATTACCACCTCCTATGGGATAGTATTTCTTAACATCATCACTTGTCCTAGCTTTAATTTCGCATTTCTTTTTGGGAATTGGGCTCTTTTATTGCATGATTCCTCTTTAAATTCTAGTGTTGGGTTCCAGACCATTTGAGGTCCGAATTTACGCCAACATTTACCCAAATTTAGGGCATACACCCCATACCTCGTTGGGAGCATGTTTATGAATTTTGTTTTTCATTTTGTCAAGCAAGCTCTAAGGGTCGTTTTGGACCCGAGTTTTGGACCGAAATTTTCTATAGCAATATGAGTGTCATTCTTCTCGTTTTGACACTTAATTTATGTTTGTGATAGTGTGGCAATGTTATGAGGCTATTCAGATGAGGAAGGCATATGAGTGACAGTTCATATTTACAGTTCAGCCCCGAGGGAGGTTACGATTTATTTATTTTAGACCTGGTTTAGTTAGATTTTATATGTTATGAGTTGCGTGAACATTAGGGTAGGTTTTAGGTTAGAATTAGGTTGAATCTTATTTTTTTTTTATTTTGGCAATTTCCGGGACTGTAGAGTAGTACTATCATGTTATCCTTAGCTTAGGAGCTTGTAGCTTATTTGTGGATAGCCTATAATCCCTAGAGTAGTTTAAGGAGGTTTTAGAGGTAGAGTAGGTGCCTTGGTTTATTCTCATATTATAGTTCTATTTTCCACCTTTATTTACTATTATTTTGTAACTATGGGCCCGAGGCCATAACTTGGACTAGACGGAGTTCCTAGGAAAGTACCCTATTTGGAGGGCACCCTTGCCCTATATATATATATATATATAATCTTGCATTTACTTGGGTGTTGTATTGCATTTATTCATTCCTGTGTTTATGAACTTGGCACATATCTAGGTTTATCTCAAAAAGAATGGTTAGTTTTCGAGTTAAAAGAGGTTTTTCACTCCTACTACGCATCTCGAACTTCAAAAAGGATTGGTACTACCTTACTACTGATTTACTATTTAAAAACTAAACACCTCCCTTTTTACTGATTTAAGCTTCGTGGAGGAAACTTTTACTTATTGTATGTCTAATGTAAGATTCCAGACTCATGTTTACTTATTGCATATCCGATGTAAGATTCTGGACTTATATTTACTTATCGCATGTTCGATGTAAGATTTCGGACTCATATTGCATCGGCCTCATATTTCATAGCATCCATCTCATGCTGCACCGCATTATATGTTGATTGATTCTTCTTGAAATGCCTAATTTTCTCATCATTATTATCTTCACCATCTGTTAGATTATGGATCTTTTAGTTGATAACTAGATCTAAGTGGATCCCTATAGTTAGCTTACTTTTATGTATCTTATAATATATATTATCTTTCTGAACTCGATCGGCCTATGATGCTTACTAACTACCCCATGTTTTGGTACTCATACTATACTCTGCATCTTTTTTTGATGCAGTGATAAGTTGGTAACTTACCAACTTATTTAGCTTTTATTCATAAATCATCGTCTTGATTTGATGTGATTTAGAGGGATTTTATGCCTTTATTGTCTTATATGCAGGTATTCTTGGTCAATGAAGAAAAAAGAGGATTTGAACCCAAAATGAGCTAAAAGTGGAAGCCAATTCAAAAGATGACTAGAAGAACAAAGATCTACCCATGATATGCGAGTTGACATGCGTGTCGCAAGAGGGCACCTGTGTTTCGCACATGAGGGCTGAGGCACAGCCTATTATAGGCACCTGCATGTCGCAAGTCGCCATGGGCGAGCACACATGGTTTTTCACCTGACTTTGCACATGGAGGCTGAGGCACTGCCTAATATTATAGGCACCTGTGTGCCACAAGTCATCATGAGCAATCTCACATGGCCCAAAGGGCAAAATGGTCCAGATATGTGTAGCATAATTGGGAAGCTTCCAAGACCCTTTTTGAGATATGTGCAAAAGATATACATCAGTTTTTCACTTTCCCAAGGAAGAGAGTGGATAGAGTATAATTTTTCTCTTTTCCCTAGTGAAAAACACCATTGTAGATAATTTTGATCTTGGAATTTGAATTTAGCTTACAGAATGAATAGAATTTTGGGAAACCCATTTGGTATCTTCTCTTATTCCATTAGTATGAGTAGCTAAACTCATCTCTAGGAGTGTGTACATAATGGGTGTATGACATTGGGAATGAGTGTTGATTATTTGTGCTTATAATTGATTATTGAGAGTGGGTCTATTGAATTCTTTATATTTTAATTATAAAATTGATGGTTGCAAAAATTGATTAAATTTACTAATTGTGTTCTTGCTTGAAATAGGAATTCTTCAATTGGATAAGAATTCAATAGTGGAGATTTGGGATTTCCACCATAAATTGAGGCTAAAAATAGCTTAATTATAGAAAATGCCCATCTAAGAGTCAAATCTAGAAATAGTTTGATTCACTTAAGCATTAATTGGTTGGTTGATGTCAAAACTATGGGGCTTGAAATAAGACCATAGTAAATATATTTGGTAGGTTGAAAAACTACTAAGTATAGCTTAAACCAAGCTACCCATGCTAATAATTGAAAATTTGCTTGAATAATCAACCCCAATCACATTGTAAGACCCCAGGGAAAGCACATCTCTAGGCTTTCTCTCTTGATTGAAACTTTTGTATTTACGTTGTTAAGCTGTTATAATTCAAATCTTAAATTCCTGAACCTCCTCCCCCCCTCCCCCCACCCCCAATCTTACTTTGCTTGTTTGAACAAATTGCTTACTCTAGTGAATTGATTTTCGATGTTTACTGGTAAGCTATCACACCAATCTCTGCAGATTCGACCCCAACATCCATTGGGTACTTATTATTTTGCTTGGCAATTGTTACCACCTCCTTTGGGAGAGTGCTTTTAAACGTTATTAAAAATGGCATCGTTGTCAGGGATTGGCTATTCATTTGCCATTTATTGTCTATTCATTCACTTTAGTGTAGCATTTTGTTCTCTTTTATGTTTTTATTGTTTTTGTTTGTTAATAGGTGACACATGAGTCATACTAGTAAGTATGGTAGCATGAACGGCCACATTGAATAAGAAGATGACCTAATGGATCAAGTTTATATAGTTAGTGCCATCCGCCTACCTCTAACAATAGGGGATGCGGTATTTCATGTCACTAGCACCATGCTACACTTACTCCAAATGAAATGTCTATTCGGTGGTCTTGCACATGAGGACACAAATCTTCACATAAAGAATTTTGTGGAGGTTTGCCAACCATTTCAAGTACCCAACATTAGCCAAGAGTCTATATGATTGAGGTTATTCCCTTTTTCTCTAACGGGGGAAGCAACAACTTGGCTCGAGGATCTCCCTGTTGGTGCTATCACTTTGTGGAATAAGTTGCTTGATGACTTCTTCGGTAGGTGATTTCTTCCTTGGTGGATGTTAGAATTGAGAGACGACATCATTAATTTTAGGCAATTGCCTAGAAATCCTCTCCATGAGGCATGGCTAAGGTCTAAGAGGAAAGTGACTCAATTCCCGACTCATGGTCTTCCTGATAAAATATTGCTTCAACAATTTTATCGGTCTTTGGATTCTAGCAACAAATCCATTGCCAACAACTTAGCTGGTGGATCGATTATTGATCAAACTTTTGTAATGGCTAGAACCTTGCTTGATAGAATGATGAAGACTACTCGTGCTTGTCATACTTGGGGAGCCGAGGGGACAATGGGTGCCACCTTTGCTTATTTGGCTAAGGAGATGTTGAAGAAAATAAAAGGCGAGATAAGAAAATGGCCAACATTATGGCATGTTTCAACGTGCTCACCGAGCATATAATTGGATCAAATATAAAGATTATGAATGCCATAGGTACTTTTGGAGGAAAGGAGAAAGTTGATGACGAGGTTTATGTCCCCCACAAAGAAGGAACTTCTTTCGTTACAACACAAGGTATGGTTTCCCATCCTAGTTACCAAGGAGAAAATCACGACTCTAGGATATAAAGATATGGGAATCAAGGTCAGAAACATGACCATGTAACCATCAAGGAAAATAGAAGGAAAGAAGAGTCCACAGAATCGAAAATAGAGATCGTTCTTGAGAGGATATTAGCAAAGGTATAGTCAACCGATAAGGGTATCCGTGAGCTAAAACATGATTTGATGACTCTTACCCAAACTGTAAATTCTCACTCTGTCTCTATTAAAATCCTTGAAGAAAGAATGAATTGGCTGGACTCTCAAATGGAGTTTGGAGTGCATGAAAAATTCAAGGGTATGTATATCAATGATGCAACAACAAATTTCAAGAGCAATGAGTGTTGTAGGGAAATTGAGACCAGGTGTGGAAAGGTTCTTGGTAATAGAAACGACAATATTGATGAAGAGGTGGTGTTGAATCCACCAAATATGGTTGACAATGTGATCAAGAATGAATTTTCCAATCCAACCCCTCAAGAAGAGATCGATGTTGATAATGCAAAAAAATATAATGCCCCCAAGGTCAATAAGCCATTCCCAAAATGCCTTCCTCCGTTCCCATAACACTTGAGACAAAAGAAGGAGGAAGCTCAATATGGTAAGTTCCTCTCCTTAATTAAACAACTTTCGGTAAATTTCCCATTTGTGGAGGCCCTAACACAAATGTTGGGGTATGCTAAATATATGAAGGATTTACTTAACAAGAAAAGTTCTATGGATGTAGAAATGATTGAAATGTCTCAACAATGTAGTGCAATCATGACAAGTAGCTTAGTGCCAAAGCAAGAAGACCCTGGTGATTTTACCATTCTGTGCACCATTGGTTTGTATAAGTTTGAAAAGGCTTTATATGATTTGGTGGTAGGAATCAATCTAATGTCTCTCACTATTATTCAAAAGATAGGGCCCAGAGCCCCTAAGCCCACGAAGATGAGGTTGCTTATTGCAGACATGTACATTAAATGCCCGATAGAAATTTTATACAATGTCTTGGTGAAAGTAAATCAATTTTTTTTCCCGGTTGATTTTATGGTATTAGATTGTGACATGGACTTGGAGGTGCCTATCATTTTAGGGCACCCATTTTTAGCTACCAGTAGAACTATAATAGATGTGGAGTTTGGAGAGCTCAATTTCCAAGTTGGCACATAAGAAGTCACGTTCAATGTCTACCAAACCATAAAGACCTCGGATGAATGCAGGGTTGTTTTGGTGAATTCCACAAGTGATGAGTTGATTGATGCTCCTATTAATGAGGAATTAGGAAGGAAGTAGCCGAACTCGCAAATTGTTCCCTTTGAAGGTGATGAGTCGAGGGATCCTGAGTTTGTTGAAACATTGTTGCTCCCAAGCGCACGCAGAAGTGTACGTGGTCGTACAAGTAATAAAGTGGCTCTTACGAGCCAAATATCAATCCCACAAGGACTTGGTGTTTAGAAAACAATCCAACTTAATTATTACTATTGAAATTAGACAAGTACGATTTGTAACCAAGAGTTTGAGATTTGTTTTTATAAACTAAATACTAGAAATAATGATGATATAAAATTAGGATTGTAAACAATATATGGAGAGGTCCAAGGTTGAGGCATTTACTTCGCATTCATGCATAACTATGGTTTCTTGTTGGCATTAGTGCTTATCGTGATTGTTGATCTATGGGATTGAAATTACAACTCGAGAATGGTCATCCTCTAAGTATCTACCCAAATTAATATCACAACTACATCGTTGAGCGGAGTTGTGAGTCTTTAATTCGGATGCATTAATCTATCTTCCAGTTTCATTAACCAAGTGGGGTTAGGTATATCGCTATCCTAACCACAAATAATCTTTTATAATTGCTAACTAATAATAAAAGACATGATCCACACTCCCTACGTTCTTCATTCCATACCTCAACTCCTATGGTCAATTTGTTTCAAGACTTAGATTTATCGTAAAGTTCATGACGCTTTAAAATAGTTAAAACAAGAACGTAAGAACAATCACATGACTTGATAAGCAATTAAACCAACTATAAAACCATAATCAAGTAATCATGTTGTAGCATCAACCCTAGGGTGTTTAGCCACTCATAATCTAATTCACAATTACAAAATTGATGTAGTTCATACAAGAATAAGTAACGAAAAAGAGAAAGAATAAGAACCCTAAGGCAGCCTCCTCCTTGTGTTTTCTAGTCAAAAACCGTCTAAGAGTATTTACTATTGAAGATAAGTGTCCTCTTTATAGTGTTGGATAAGTTGCACCCGACGAGACCAAGCTCTGTGGCACCTCCACATCGTGGAATCCAAGGTCTGTGCCACAACCTTATCATGGTGACCAAGGTCCATGTCACGCCCATATCGCGGCAGCCCACTGGATTTTTGCAACTTTTCTTGTGGCTCACCTCCGTGCTATGCCAATAAAATGGAGCCTAGCTTCCGTGGCACGGGTGTGTGTTTTGGCTTCTTATTTTCACCTCCAATGCAATCTTTCATCTTCCTTTGTGTTCCAATGGTTTGTAGATATTTGTAGGCTTCATTTAGCTTCCATAGATCTTCCAACCGTATCCTAAAACAACTCATAACAAAATTTAGTCCATACAACACAATAGAGCTCATCAAAGTACACTAGAAAACGCATAGCTTAAGCTAGCAACACTAGTTTTCTCGTCTAAACTCTATTTGATCAATTTGACTCTATTGTACCTTAAACACTATAAGCATGTACTTTAGCAACCAAATACACACATACACCCTATATGCCCCAATATCACATCAAGTTATCCTCAAAACTAAGCTAAACGCACATAGATAATGACACTTAGGTGTATAAATACGCCTAAGATCACCACCCCACACTTAAAGCCTTGTTCATCCTTGAACAATTCTTTACATTAATCACAATCAAGGAAGACTCCAACATCCCTATTGAGACTATGACACTCAAGCTAGAACTACAATGACTACATGAATAGGAAGTCCTACATTGGGCATGTCATATTGCGATGTAAACACATGAATTACTTCAAGACTTCCTAGCCTCAAGAATTGAATCTACCCAGTTAGCACACTCATGTACATTACTCAACAAAAGGCTCATATAAGTCACCTATCTATCATCAAACATGCACCCTCACCATAAGGGAGTTACTCATATTCACTCACACATATGCAAATTATCACAAGAATGGGTGTAAGAATCAAATTTCACTCACTCTCACAAAGAATTCACATTTCACATAAGATGAACCATAAGCTTGCATGTAGTGTATTACTCCACTAATATCATAATGTCAAAGCTCAAGATCAAGTAGGACTTTAAGGATTGTAACGTGCTAAGGGACGGGTAGGAACTATTTGGTTAAGAATAGTGACTATCTTCCCTAAGCGCTTTAATACATCACACTTTACATTAAACTCATCTTCAACCAACCTATTTTTCACCATTATTACATTCCCAACTCTCTTTCATTTTTCACTATCTCTTTAAGCTAGCTTATGCATCTTTAGCAAGTAGTATTTGCTATCAACTCATGATTCACTTCTTTTTGATTAATAGTTTTTCTTTTCATTACATTACTCCCTATCAAAAACACATAGATCTTTTTCAACACACCAAAAGTTATTTCATTGGGGCTTCCCTTCACTTTTTCCTTCTTCAATTTTACACTCCTTAACCTCTTAATTTATCAACTAAAGCGCTTAGGAGTTTTGGATCAAATTATGGGCAATTGAAAGAAAAGGAATAATCTATAAATGAGGCTACCAAAGAATAGGCTAAAGGATCAACGGGGCTAGCTAAGATCATGCACAAGGGGTAGATAAAGATGGTATAAAACAAGGTTATTAAAGAAATGCCTATATCCTCTCCTAAACTCAACATTCTCTATTTCGCTTGCAAACACACGGGGCAAGTTCTAGACACCAAAGTGCAACATGGAATATAACAAAAACCTCACTCACACATGGCACATGTTCAACCCAAGAAGGACACTTATAGACTCTCAACCAATCAATTGCAGGAATTCAAATTTAAGCCAACAAGAGTCAGATAAAAGAGCCTGGGTGTCTTACAGTAGTCATTCAATTGTTCAAATCATGCCATAGAATTAAACACCAACTTGCAACAAGTAATCATGTGTAGCACCTAGCAAGAGCATCTCTATTTATTCCTAATGACAAAAAAATTAAATTTACTCCTAAAAATCAAAAAGGATACTGGGTTCAAAGGTCTCTCCCTCGGAAAAGAACCAAAAAGAAAAATCAAGGGGTGGATGAAGTGTGCTTCTACTCAACAGAACAAACATAAAAACTGAAATCAAACAACGATAAAATCTTTTTTATAATTTTTTTTCAATTTAATCAAAACTTGCAAATAAATAAAAAATAGAAATCCTATAGTCACTTCACCCTAAACAAATCAGTAGATCCCCACCCCACACTTAAAACCATACTTTGTCCCCAAAGTATAAATTAAAAGCAAAGATAGAAATACTCCCTGAGGCCTCTAGGCCTAGCTAGTATCATCAAGTCCATCAAAGGTGGTTCGGAGGACCCCACACTTAGTGTTTTCCATGATCCTTAGCTAAGATCTGGGGTACTCAGACTTCCCTTCAACTTGTCAACACAACACAAAAACAAAAATAAAGGTGATACTAAAGAAAACTAAAAAGATAAAAATACTACCTTAACTTGGGTTGCCTCCCAAGACGCGCCTGATTTACTATCACAGAATGACTCGTATCACAACTCTCAATCCCATTCTCTCATTCTCTTTCTCCTACTCAGGGCCCATCTTCTTCTTTGTTTTTGACCCCTCGTGTGCTCACAATCAAGGTCTGTAGCCTTTCTTACACCTACCTTCTCAGGGTTCCATTTAAGTCTTTCTGGTTCTGGCTTACTTGTCAACTTGGGCATATCCATGAGAGAGACCTAAGAGGTAATAGAGGTTCTCTCTTCTCCACCCCATATGCATCCACTTCCATCATTGTGATCATGCATAGATCTTTTGTAACACCCCAAAAATCCTAAACTAATATACGAACCTTTTTCTATGCATGTAATGATCATTTTCCTAGTGTGGTGAGTGCTTTGGATGCGAATCATGTCCATAAGAAACTCCTACTATCAAGTTAAGTCGCAAGAACCTCACCAAAATAAGTTTTCATGTAAGTCTAAACTAGAGTCAAATTCAATCGATCATTCCTCCCAACATATAAAGATTTAGGTGGCCTAGTACCCACTAATTTAATGTCTTTTGAGTCTTCTTTCTAACGCCACCAACCGCACATTAATCTAAGTCTGAAGCAAAAAGTTATTGGCAGTTTACAGTAGTGCTGTCAGTGATGACGGATCGGATGACGAACCATCATTTTGAACGACGGGTCCGTTCTTTGAACCGTGATTACTGAACTGAACACTGAAACTTTCATTTTTAAAACCACTGGTTAGTTGACGGCCCGTAGATTAAAACCACGGTCCATAAATGGACCTGTGGTTTGTCAAAATTCAGCTTTTCTTCCCCAAATTTCACGAGTGAGTCTACGACCTGTCATTCATTCTACGGGTCTGTCTTGTTGACCTATAGAAATGAATCTACAGAATCATGTTTCCAGCCTGGGTTCTATGTTTCCAAAGCACAATCCGTCATTCAGACCACGACCTGTTGATGGAGTAGTGGTCACTGAGTTGACTGTCTTTTTTTTAGAATTTTCCTAATTATTTCCCAAGGGAATTTTGGTCATTTCCCACCCTTTTAACTACTAAGTGGAGTCGTTTTGACTATCTCTAGTAGGGTTTTCACCCATATTATCCTAAGTTTCTCATTTTTCTCCTAAAAAGGAAGATTTCTCTCCAAAGTTTCTCTCAAGCTCAAGTCTCCTAGCTTCAAATTCAAGCCTCCTAGTTCTTTTCCATTGAAGTGGGTTATCTTCTTCCAAGGTATGTGGGTTTCTAACAATGGGTTCCTTTCACCCTTGTGCCCAAATTCCCCAATTCTTATTTTGAATTATGAAGATATGAAATTAGGGTTTTGATCAAAAAAATTAGGGAAAGTTTATGAAATCAGTTTCTATGTTTAAATTCATGGTTTCTTCTTGATTACTCATGATTTGATTATGATTTTCTCATTAATTTTGAAAGCATAAGCATGAAAGTTGATTTATAGCATGAACCCATGAAATTGCATATTTTCAAGAGAAATTTGGCATGATTAGATATCATGGCCTTTATGTATTTATGAAATTACATGCAAAAGTCTTCAAGTATGATTATGAAAGAAAAGTATGTTTTAAGCTATGGCTAAGCTAAGTCTTCCGATTATGAAATTGAATTGCATGGCATCATATATGTCTTTTTGCTTTTCAAATAGTTTTGGGCATCAGATATGTCTTTTTGCTTTTCAAATAGTTTTGGGCATCAGATATGTCCCTATGTTTTATGAAAGTTTTGGACATCAGATATGTCCCTATGTTTTATGAAAGTTTTGTACATCAGATATGTCCCTATGTTTTATGAAAGTCTTGGACAACAGATATTTCCCTATGTTTTATGAAAGTTTTGGACATCAGATATGTCACTATGTTTATGAAAGGTTTGGCATCTAGACATGTCTACCTAAGCTAAGTGAACTGCATGGTATCAGATATATGCTTATGCTTTTCAAACAGATTTGTCATCAGATATGCCCAGTATGTATGTTTTGGGAGTAGTATTAGCACCGAGTTAGACAGGGTGAGAGTACCTAAA
Source organism: Jaltomata sinuosa (assembly GCA_003996215.1). Taxonomy (NCBI): domain Eukaryota; kingdom Viridiplantae; phylum Streptophyta; class Magnoliopsida; order Solanales; family Solanaceae; genus Jaltomata; species Jaltomata sinuosa. The sequence goes on from QJPP01007354.1 coordinate 133,454, forward strand.
AAGGTCTCAGAACTACGTTCCCCCGTAGGTATTAAGTCCCCTCTGTTGGGCATCAGTATTTAGTAATCACGCCAAAGTAATGCCTTTATACCCTTGCAAGGTATATTGGGTCCTTTCGATGGGGAGGATACATCAGATTCCATGTAGCTCACATGGTCTATGTCAGTTAGAGAACCTCCCACAGAAATAGTTTATGCTTTAAAAATGTATTGACTCTTTGCTTTCAGATTTCAGACTTACTACTTATGATTATGCTTTTAGCTTATGATATTGCATTGAGTCATTAAATTACACATTTTACTATTAAAACATGATTTCAGCTTGAATGATAATTTAAGCATGTTTTACCACAAATTATGCATGATCTCAGTTTTAAACAGGCTTTCGAGTTTATTTTTATCATGACCTATGCATATCCCACATACTTAGTACATTCCTTAGTACTAACGCATATTGCGCTTCATCCTTTGATGATGCAGATTCAGGTGTCCCTTCATAGCTTCGTGGCTAGAATTCCCGACCACTCACCCCCAGCTTTGGTGAGTCCTCATAGTGCGAGGACTAGTTATGCTTTTCCTTATGTTATCTTTACTTCTATACTCTGAGTTAGCTAGGGTCTTGTCCTAGAAACTTTTTATGTTATGAGTAGAGGCTTTCAGACATAGTTTGTATTCGAATTACCTTTGTGGATTATATGCTATGGGGCCCTTAGACCCTTTATTGGTGTTTCCTTGATGGGATTTCCGTATTATGCTTCCGCTTATCTTTTTTTATGCTTGAGAATTCTATGACCAAGGGTTAGCTTGGGATTCTTGTGGTCCCAAGTCCCGTGTTACGTCTAGGAGGTAACCTCGGGGCATGACAAACTTGGTATTAGAGCCTCTGGTTCAAGAGTCCTAGGATATCTGAAAGCCGCACAAGTAGAATCTCTTTAATGGGTGTGAAGCGCGCCACACTTATGAGGGGGAGGCTGTGAGATGTTTTAGGAAAAACTTCACTTCTTCATGTTCACTATCGTGCGATAGAGTTTGACTCTACTTACCCTTCTAATCTGTTCCTTACACATTCCAGATAATGTCTCCACAAAGAAACCCCACGAGGAATGCTAATCCAACCACTCCAAATCATGAGGTTATGAATGCATAATTTTGTAAAGCCATCTATATGTTGGCTCAAGCCATGAAAGCTCAGTTGAATGAGAAGGAGAAACTAAAGAAGAGGAAGAATAAGAAGACCAGAACATGGAACCAATCATCTTCTAAGCAGAGGTCATCTAGACCAACCCCATCTTCAGTTAGCACACCTACCCTTGACTCTCAATCTTGTCACCATAGGGCTCTGAAGACCTTGAGGTACCCTCATTGTAGTAGTTGTGGTAAGTTTCATTTGGGTGAGTGCCTTGAGGGCAAGGAGGGGTGTTTTAGGTGTGGTCAGTTAGGCTATAGGATTAAGGATTTCCCCTCATCTAAGAGGAGCAACTGTGATGTTCAGCTCCTAAACCAATTCCTTTCATTGCCTAGCTAGTCGGGTCAGAGTATTCCCCCAGAAGTTGAATCAGGTACGTTACTAGATTTTCTTCCTTCATGCACCCATAGCCCCTAGACCCCTACTCTTGGTTGGTTATGAGTTGTCTTGACCTAGAACTAAGTGGGGATAGGAGGGTTGAGGCCTAGACTTTTAGGAGAAGGAGAGTCTTAGACTATAGGAGGAAGTGGGTATTCGTGCTAGATTCTGGAGTAGTGTATGTTTTGTTAGGGTAAAATGATCATAGTTCCTTTGAGAGGTTGGTTAGAGGTCCATAGACTTAGGAGGGTAGCATGAACCTAAAGGGGAGATGGTAGAATGTAGAATCAGTCAGATTTTAGAGGCTCAGGTAGTGATGCTTGTGGGTGTTAGAACAAAGTCAAGAGGGGAAGCAGAAGCTTATTTCCATCCTGGCGTCCTAAGTATACTTCTGACATTATGATACCTTTTGCATGCCTTGTGTGTAAGCGCCATGGTCCTATTTCAGATTTATGCTCATGTTTAGATCCTAGAATGGCAAGTGATTGCTTCAGACAATGATTCTACTCTTACTCTGCGAGTCTATGAATCCCATATTTATTCCTCGAGGTCTGTTATTTATGTGAACTCATGTATCGCAGTATGCTCAGCTATGTTTACTTAGTCAGTCTTCAAAAATACCTTAATGGCTAATCAAATCATGTTACGCCATGTATATGCTCAGACCTGATTCTTGAAAAGATTCACGTTTATGATTTCCTTATTCTAAAGCCCTTTGATCTTTGCATTTGATGATGAGGGGTGGTGATCCCCACTAACTCATGTCTTACGTGCCCAGTATGTGAAGTGCTCATGCCTATTGCGCTCAATTCCCCAAGCCCCACCTTGAGTGGCTTGATCACGCTAAGTGTAAGTCTAGATCAATCTGTAATCCTTCATTCGTGACGCTCCTACTCCTACTCTTTCCTTTCAATGATTCTGGTTTATGTTGGTGTAAGTGTTAGGGAAGAAGGCCTTGTAGTAGCCTAGCTGGGAGGTAGCAAATTCTTTTTCCTTGTTAGTGTACTTGTTCCACCTTGACTTCTAGGTGTGGCTGAATTATGAGGTAAGGATTATTCATGTGAAATAGGTAGATGAGGAAGTTTAGCATGTCCCTCTGTAAAAGTTCTTGAATTTGCGATTCCTAGTTATGATAGGAAAGAGGATAGAAGTCTTAAATAGGATAAGCTATGAAACTATAGGGTGACCATAGTTATAAGCTTGAATATCGTGATGGGATACATGTGGATAATTGTTTGCGCAACTAGTGACCTTTTGGTTAGAAGCCCTAGGTTAGTTGGTTGTTGTGATAAGAGGGAATACTATCCTTAGAAGACGTTCTAGATGTAAGAGACCTGGTCGAGATAGGTTTTAACATAGAGAATCGGGTAGTTAGACTCAGATCTTAGTACCTTTATGTGTGCTGTTGAGGTTGTTAGTTGCAAATGGTAGGAGTGGTATTCAGAAGAGAATAGTTTTCCCCGTATATTAACTCCTCTCAGTTTGGTGTCCCTTTCAGTTAACTGCGATTTCTAGAGTATGTTTGTTCTTTATGAGTTTTAGCTGAGTTCCTACTCTCATCCCAGACTAGTTATCATGTTGGATCCAGTTCCTGTCCTATTGGTTGTTCTTACTTTTTCAGCATGCATACGTGTTTCATGAAACTAGCTCAGTTTTTATTTCAATCAGAAGTCGGTTACCACGATAGTACTTCAGCTTTTACAACCCAGTTGAAGGAGCTACTTGGGAAGCAGAATCATCCATGAAGGCCAGGTACCTTCACCTTTTTCCTTCATACTCGGGTTCAACTCGAGGTAGTAGTTCCATCCTTGGTATGTCCTTCCGAATCTATTATGTCAGTTTCCCTCACGATCCTCGCATGTATTCATATTTTCGAAGTTGATTAAGCCATGTTTTAAGTTCAAAAGTTCAGTTTCATGTTTATTCTTCAATTTTCATGTTTCATTTTTGGTGGGGCTATTTTCTCTCTAGAGTTCCCTTGCTTAGTCTTCATTCGAGGACGAATGATCCCGGGGGGGGATATTGTAACACACCGAAAATCCTAAACTAATACCCAAACCTTTTTCCATGAGTGTAATGATCATTTTCCTAGTGTGGTGAGTACTTTGGATGCGAATCATGTTCATAAGAAACTCCTATTATTAAGTTAAGTCGCAAGCACCTCACCAAAGTAAGTTTTCATGTAAGTCTAAACTTTAGTCAACTTCAATCGATCATTCCTCCCAAAATATAATGAGTTAGGTGGCCTAGTGCCCACCATATTAAAGGTTTTTTAGTCTTCTTTTCAACGTCACCGACTGCGCATTAATCCGAGTCAGGAGTAAAATGTTATGGGCAGTTTACTGTAGTGCTGTCAGTGATGACGGATTGGATGACGAACCGTCATTTTGAATGACGGGTCCGTACTTTGAACCGTGATTGCTGAACTGAACACTGAAACTTTCATTTTTAAAACCACTAGTTGGTTGACAGCCCATAGATCAAAACCACGGTCCATAGATGGACCCGTGGTTTGTCAAAATTAAGCTTTTCTTCCCCAAATTCCACGAGTGAGTCTACGACCCATCATTCATTCTACAGGTCCATCCTATTGACCCATAGAAATGATTCTGCAGCATGATGTTTCCAACCTGGGTTCTACGTTTCCAAAGCACGATCCGTCATTCAGAACATGACCCATAGATGGAGTCGTGTCACTGAGTTGACTGTCTTTTTTTCATAATTTTCCTAATTATTTCCCAGGGATATTTTGGTCATTTCTCATCCTTTTAACTACTAAGTGGAGTTGTTTTGACTATTTTTATTAGGGTTTTCACTCATATTATCCTAAGTCTCTCCTAAGTTCCTCATTCTTCTCCCAAAAGGGAACTTTTCTCTCCAAAGTTTCTCTCAAACTCAAGTCTCCTAGCTTCAAGTTCAAGCCTCCTAGTTCTTTTCCATTGAAGTGGGTTATCTTCTTCCAAGGTATGTGGGTTTCTAACAATGGGTTTCTTTCACCCTTGTGCCCAAATTTCCCAATTCTTATTTTGAATTGAGAAGATATGAAATTAGGGTTTTGATCAAAAAAATTGGGGAAAGTTTATGAAATCAGTTTCTATGTTTAAATTCATGGTTTCTTCTTGATTACTCATGATTTGATTATGATTCTCTCATTGGTTTTGAAAGCCCAAGCATGAAAATTGATTTCTAGCATGAACCCATAAAATTGCATGTTTCCAAGAGAAATTTGACATGATTAGATATCATGGCCTTTATGTATTTATGAAATTACATGCAAAAGTCTTCAAGTATGATTATGAAAGAAAAGTATGTTTTAAGATATGGCTAAGCTAAGTCTTCCGATTATGAAATTGATTTGCATGGCATCAGAAATGTCTTTTTGCTTTTCAAACAGTTTTGAGCATCAGATATGTCCCTATGTTTTATGAAAGTTTTGGACATCAGATATGTCCCTATGTGTTATGAAAGTATTGGACATCATGTATGTCCCTATGTTTATGAAAGGTTTAGCATCTAGACATGTCTACCTAAGCTAAGTGAACTGCATAGTATCAGATATGCCCTTATGCTTTTCAAACAGATTTGGCATCAGATATGCCCATTATTATATGAGTTATATGTATGTTTTGGGATTAGTATTAGCACTGAGTTGGACAGGGTGAGAGTACCCAAAAAGGTCCCAGAACTACGTGCCCCCATAGGTATTAAGTCCCCTCTGTTGGGCATCAGTATTTAGTGATCACGCCAAAGTAATGTCTTTATACCCTGGCAAGGTATATTGGGTCCTTTCGATGGGGTGGATACATCGTCTTTCATGTAGCTCACATGGTCTATGTCGGTTAGAGAACCTCCTACAGAAACAGTTTATGCTTTAAAAATGTATTGACTCTTTTCTTTCAGATTTCAGACTTACTACTTATGATTATGTTTTTAGCTTATGATATTGCATTGAGTCATTACATTACAGATTTTACTATTACCACATGATTTCAGCTTCAAGGATAATTTAAGCATGTTTTACCATAAATTATGCATGATCTCAGTTTTAAATAGGCTTCCAAGTATATTTTTATCATGACCTATGCATCTTCCACATATTTAGTACATTCCATAGTACTAACGCATATTCCGCTGTATCCTTTGATGATGCAGATTCAGGTGTCCCTTCACATCTTCGTGGCTAGAGTTCCCGGCCTCTCATGCCCAACTTTGGTGAGTCCTCATAGTGCAAGGACTAGTTATGCTTTTCCTTATGTTAGCTTTACTTCTATACTCCAAGTTAGCTAGGGTCTTGTCCTAGCAACTCTTTATGTTATGACTAGAGGCTTTCAGACATAGTTTTTATTCGAATTCCGTTTTTGGATATTGTATGTTATGGGGCCCTTAGACCCTTTATTGGTGTTTCCTTGATGGGATTTCCATATTATGCTTCCGCTTACCTTTTGTTATGCTTGAGAATGCTATGACCAAGGGTTAGCTTGGGATTTTTGTGGTCCCAAGTCATATGTTACGTCTAGGGGGTAACCTCGGGGAGTGACATATTTGTAGTGTGAGGGTGTGTTAAGTGTTGTGTACACTCTGAAGACCAGTTCTTCATCATTCAATCTCATTTTCAGCATGCCCTCTCTAATATCTATCAATGCTCTATCGGTATCCTAGAATGGACATCCCAATATGATTGGTACCCTGTAACCTACATCATAGTCTAGAATAATAAAGTCAGCAAGAATAATGAACTTACCAACCTTGATGAGAACATCCTCAATAATTCCTTCAGGGAACACTCTAGTTCTGTTTGCCATCTGTAGCACAACTGATGCAGGCATCGGCTTCCCTAACCCAAGAGTATTATACACTGACAGGGGCATCAAGTTGATGCTTGTTCCCAAATCACTCAAGGCATGGACAACATCAATTTCACCAATTTGTATAGGGAGTGTGAAACTCCTAGGGTCCTTGAGCTTTTTGGGCATCTTGCTCATAACCAATGAACTGCACTCTTCAGTAAGTGCCACAGTCTCAAAGTCCGCCAACCTTCTTTTGTTTGCCACTACATCCTTTAAGTACTTATCATACTTGGGCATTCCCTGCAAAATATCTAACAAAGGAAGGTTAATGTGAATTTCTCTGAATGTGTCAAAGAACTTTTTGAAATAAGCATCGTTTTTGGCTTTTACAAGCTTTTAAGGAAATAGTGGTGGTGGTCTGTCTTGAGTCTTCTTAATTGGCTTTTTATTAGTGTACTCAGACTTCCCCTTTTTGTCAGTTTCTTTGGACTCAACCTATTTTTCTATCTGCTTGGAAGTGATCAACTCTTCTTGCTCCTCATGATTTTTCTTTGATTGTGTGTCAATCAAATCTCTCCCACTCCTCAAGGTAATTTCCATTACTTGCTTTGGCTTTTCGGTATCACTAGGCAAACCCTCTTATGGTCTTGTCTTTTGTGCCTGAGCTAACTGATCCATCTGCGTCTCTAAATTCTTTTGAGCCAATTACTAATTTTTTTATCTCCGCAGCCATTTATTCTTGTTGGCCAGAATCTTTTTCAAAGTCTCTTTAATATTGTTGGCTTGAGTGTTGTTCTGAAGACATTGTTGTTGTTAAAGCTGTTGGAGTCGAGACTGATTACTATCCCAAGAGTAGTTGGGCTGACTTTTCCAGTTGCGATTGTAAGCATTACCATAGTTTTGATTACTTTTATGTGCATTGCCTATTAAATTTACTGACTCTGGGTTTGCTCCACATAGGTCTGCCAAATGATCACTAATACCACACATTTCACACCAAGTCTGAACCTGTTGAGTTGCATTAACCTGAGCCTGACGTTGTACCATATTCAGTTTGTTGAACTGAGTTATCACTTGATTTAGAAAAGTGGCCAATTGTGCCACCAATGTTGTGACTCTATCCATCTCGATCATACCAGTGGGATTCTTCACCATATTTTTGGACATATCACTATGCCACTCTAGATTACCTTGAGCAATATGGTTTAGGAGAGTATATAGCTCATCGTAGGTTTTCTCCAAAGCTTGACCACCTGCCGCTAAATCTAGCAAATTTTTTGTGTTATGTTCAAGACTTTCTACAAAAGTGTGAGCTAATACCTAATTATTCTGCTGGTGTTGTGGGAAATCCCTGAGAAGAGACTTGAATCTCTCCCATGCATGATAAAGATTCTCATCTGGATTTTTCTTAAAACTTAAGATTTCACTCCTCAACTTTGCAGTTTCCCCGAAGGAAAGAATCAAATGAGGAACTTCTTTCCCAAGTCATACCAAGTTGTGATTGAATTTCAAGGTCCTGCCTTCAACTTTTTCTTTGCTTCTCCCAACAGTGAGAATAGGAAAAGTGTGAGCTTCACGTAGTCTGTGGAGACTCCTGTAGGAATGAATGTGTCACTGATCTCCAGAAAGTTTTGGAGATGAACCTGTGGATCCTCATGTGACAACCCTGTAAATTGCCCGCTTGTGTGAAACAATTGTACTATATTCTGTTTCAGCTCAAATCTGCCTCCTATGGCTGGTTTTTTAGTACAGAAGGTCACATTAGTTATGAGTGGGATTGCCACATCGCGTACTATCCTACGGGCTAGTGGTTGTTCATCAGCCATGACTGCAGGAATAGTCTCAGCATGTAGGACTTATGGGATTGGGTAGAGAAGTGTTGCTTCTCTTCTCAATTGGTGCAAGCGTCACTCAGGTTTGGGATGTGGTTTAACCAATTCCCTATCCCTTCCCAGCTTTCTTGAGATTCAGATATGTACCTGCAAATTCAGTAGCTAAGACCAAGTTGTTAGCACTTATCAAATTAAATAGTTGTAATGACCCTCCCGGTTATTTTCCTATTTTTTAAAGCTTTTTCCATGTTTTGAGTTTTCCTGCAGTGGTTGTAGGTCATTTATGACTTGCCAGGACTGACAGTTTGGTACTCGGGCCATTCATCAGGTCGTTATGACCATTTCCCTATTTTAGAACTTGAACTTAGAAAAATCTTTGACTTCAGTCAACTTTCTTGGTAAACATGCTTAGAATCGAATTTCGACAGTTTTGTTAGCTCCGGAACAGGGATTTTGGTCTAGTGGAACCATTGGTCTGGATCTAAGTACTCTCAGTTTGATATTGTGTTACTTTCTGTATTTCCAAGCTAGTTTTATAGGTAGGGTTGACTTTGGTCAACATTCGGAAAAGACGGCCTCGAATGGAATTTCCGCCAATGCTGTTAGCTCCAGAATGTCGACTTTGGGCTAGGGGACCTTTGGTTCGGGTCCCGAGGCTTTCAGACTTGTTTTTGGGTATTGAGTTTTGAGTTTATTTTTGGGTGTGGGGTCCACTTTTGATTAAATTGACCTTCGATAGGAGTTTCATCGATTTCGTTGAGTCCGGAACGTCGTTTCCCATATAATAGCATATTTGGGTTTGTTTGCATTGGGTTTTGATTGTGCCCAGAATGCCCCATTGAAGTTTCTTTTTCTGCTGGTTTTCAGTTGCTGGTATGGCTGAAGTTTGTTCATCACAATCTCAAAGCAAGACCTTCACAATCTCGAAGGTTTGGCTTTTTTTTCAATGTGATCTCAAAGGTTTCCTCGCGATAGCAAAGAAAAACCCCTTTGTTCATCACGATCGCGAAGGGTTTTCTCGCGATAGCGATGAAGGCCCTGCTCTTTTGTTCATCGCGATTTCGAAGGCTGACCATCGTGATCGTGATGAGTTGGCCAGTTTATTAATCGTGATCTCTAGGGTTTTTCTCGAGATAGCGATGAAAAAATTCTTGGTAGTATAAATATTTCTCCTTCTTCGTTTCCTCTTTATTTCCATCCACTTTTCTTCCATGGTTGAAGAGCTCTAAGGTCAATTTTCAGTGTGGAATCATCCTAGGGTGCTGGGGTGGTATATTCCTTGCCCTTGATCATTCCCTTTTCATAAAATTGGTGAGTTTTCCTATTTAATTCCACTAAATTCCTCTTTGATTCCCTATCTTACCTTAGCTTCGTAGGGGCTGTTTGGCCCTTTATCCTTCACAAATCATGCTTAATTTTTGAACATGCACTCTTGGCAAGGCTGGGAACGTCGTGATAATTTTTGTTTTCAGTTTTGGGTTGCGGGGCCCATGGACCAACTTTTGACCCAGATTTTGACCTGGCTAAAATACTAGAAATATGGATACCGTTAGCTTCATATTGATACATAGAATATTGTTTTGATAGTGTTTTTGCAAATTGGAGCTTCTCAAAGTAGTTTGAGCCTGAACGACACCATCCCCGCAACTAGTCGTCGGATCACAGGTTGGTTACGGTCTACTTTCTAGACTGAGTTTAGTTAGGTTTTATATATTATATGTTACTGGAATGTTAGGTTGGACTATAGGTAGTATTAGGCTTAAATCTTGTGACTTATATTATTTTGGCCATTTCATCATAGATTAGAACTATTCATGTTATCCTTAGTCTAGGAGCCCGTAATATTGTTATGCCTAGCATAAAATCCTTTTTATGCTTTTAGGAGATTTTAGAGGTAGAGTAGATGCTCATAGTGGTCTCCGTAATTATTTCTAATGTTTTCGCTTTAAATTGTTGGTTTTGTGCATAACTGTGGGCCCGAGGCCCTAGCTTGGATTTAGATGGAGTTTCCAGGTCAGTTCTCTTATTTTGGAGGGTATTTTTCCCTGTTCTGCCCTGTAGCTACTTTCTCTGATTATGGATACTTTATGCTCATACTGCATTGCATATTATTGATACATAAAAGGGAATGTTTTCGAGGCTTTTGGTTTTAAAACTGGAGATTTACTATGGATACTATGGTTCTTGGATGTTGGAAGAGTTATATTGGGTTTACTTCTGATTTTGGAAAGGAAAGGAAAAGTACTACTTTTATACCGGTCCAAGGGATATTCCCGGACCTTTTCTCCCCTATTTTTGATTATATATATACTCATAGTCCAATGCGGTATTCTGAACACTCGATGCATTATTTCGAGTCTTATTTTAAAATATAAATACTTATAGTCCGATGCGTTATTCCAGACCCCCGATACATTATTCTGGGCTTTTATTTCCTATATGCACACATACATATATATGCATAGTCTGATGCGGTATTCTGGGCGCCTATTGCGGTATTCTGGGTTTATACTATTATGCATTCATACATCACACCATATCCCATAGCATCGCATTGACTTGAGTGTACTTGAATTATCAATTGCTTGTATTGATTTTATTATTGTTACCCTCTTGTTGGTTCGATTATTTCAGTTTTTGATTTTATAACTAGAGTTAGGTGGATCCCTATATTTTATGTACTTTCCTGTAATTTATTTTATATATTATCTTTTTGTGCTCGGTCTGCCTATGATGCCTACTAGGTACCCATTTTCTTGGTACTCATACTACACTTTGCATCTTTTTCTGATGCAGCACCTAGTATGAGCCATCCTCACAGATCCTTTTATCGTTCGAGGCCTGTTGCAGTTCGGATCGCAGTAGGCTCCTAGTGCCTTGGAGACTTTACATTCTTTCCATCTTGTATTCCTGTCTATAAGTTACATTTTGGATGGACAGAGTCTGTTGTATAGCTACTACGTACTTTAGTCGCTTTTGTACTAGTGAAACAAGGTCCGGGTTGGTTCTAGTGTATGTTTTGTATTTCTTGGTCACTTTAGGGCCATCTTTTATATATTTCTACAGTTTGTATGTATATATATGCTATTGGCCCTGTCTCTCTTATTTATATCTTCCGCTTTCTTACTTTATTTGCTTTTATCATCTTCCACGTTGTTGGGTTTAGCTTGCGTATAGGGGGGTCATGTAGGCGCCATCATGGCCTGTTTTTGGGTCATGACGGTGTGGTATCAGAGCTTTAGGTTCACCGGTCTCGCTAGTACAAGAGCAAGTGTCTAGTAGAGTCTCGTGGATCGGTACGATGATATCTGTATCCTATCTGTGAGAGGCTATAGGACATTCCTAGGAAAGATTCCATCTTGTTTGATTCATTATCATGCGTCCTTGACTCTATTGACTGCTAAAACTTCAGTTGTTTCATTCCTCCTCAGATACCTAGGATGAGTACAACAATGGGAGACGATGAGGCTTATGTGCCTGTTACTCCAGTGCTTCCTTCATCCTCGGGATTTCAGAGTGTGGGCTTACTGCTTCAGCTAAGAGGGGGTTTAGGGCTAGCCTAACTTTTGGTATGATATATAGCTATTCCAGTTCCTCAGGGAACCATGGCTTGGACTCTGAGTCTTACAAAGGGTGTATATGTAACATGGGTAGGGGCAGCACTCGGTTCTTCAAGAGGTGCTTTGGCTAGGTCTAAGGTTACGGTTTCCCCTACCTTAGACTTTGCATTTATCAATTATAATTGTATTAATGGGCATCCTTGGATTGGGTATTCTAGGTTGGCACCCCATACCTTGCCCACTTCTTCCGTCATCTTATTTCTTGCTTTGGTAGTAGTATTTGATCTAATGTCATAGTATTACCCTTATTGCCCCGTGTGGACCTTGTATATGCCTTTGCACCATAAATGGTGGGATATTTGTGAATGTCTGCGAGTCCCCGGCATCGAGTTGTGATTTTAGGTTGGTTATTTATAATGTAGAGTTGATTGTGCCTATGCAGGGCCGATAGGTTGATTGTGAGCCGTTGGGCTATTATTTTTCTGCGATCATACCATTCATGCAAAGGGGTTTTCTGCATATTTTACTATCTTTTGGCTACGAGCCTACTATTAATGGTTTTCAAAAACTTGCATGTCTCGAGGGCCCATTTTCGGTAAAATGATTATAAAAGGGATTTGAAACTGAATTTATGGATCTTCTTAGAGTAAAAAGAGATTTTATGATGATTTTATCACCAATTTTCATACTGATACTAGGCTCAGATATTTCGTAGCACTAGACATATTTTTATTACGAATTTAGTCTCGGATACACTTTGGGCACCCTATATAGGGGTCTGAGATTTGTAGTTTACTATTTTGACTCGGATAGACTCTGGGCAATTATACTTTGAGATCCCTTAATTTTTGTATGTGGTCACTTAGACCTGCATGGATCTTGCCAATCTGGACTAGGGGCCACAAACTGCGAGTGCCGAGGGAGGTGCATATAGCACTACTGTCACTCTTAGCTTCATCATATCATTCATATTGTGTTTGGATCCTTATTTGTTGCTTTCTCAGTGTGTGCTCTGGTTGTATAGGAGGCCAGAGGAATCGTTTGCTCTTGTGTATGTTTCTCAGGTGTAGGGATGCCAGTTGGAACAGTAGGTGTATTAGCATGTGCTATCTTCTTATAGTGTTGGTTAGCAGCCTTACAATCAATTATGGATTTTCATATTCTATCCTTTGGTTGTCCTTGTGAGTTCAGTGTTTATGCGTGTGTTTTATCGGTAGTTGAATTCTTTAGTAGTGGATGAGGTGTGTTGGTTTTAGGAGGTGTCTACCTGGGGTTTTGACTCGTGGGCAGGACTTGTTAGCTTATTTTTGGTTTTCACCATGGTTATTGAGTTGGGTTAAGTGTTTCTTATTTTGGCGACCTTAGGTGGTTGTTGCCTAGGTCATTATTTAGCATTTTTAGGAGCCTTTTTGTTGGTATGATGTGGTTTCGGTAGCTTTGTATTAAGGGAGGTTATTTGTCTTAAGCAGCGTGGTGTTGGTTGAGTGCAGTGGGCATTAGTTGGTTTTTCTTTTCTTGGGAGGTTAGGATCGACCTTCATCAATGGTTGGTTTAGGGAGTTGGTAGGTTTATGGGTTGTTCTCATTATTTTCTTCAGTTTTCTGTATGGTTGAGTTTGGATCGTAGCCTTCTTGTTGACTTTTAACTCTAGCATGGTGGGTAAGTTTTGACTGTGACATGGTGGTTAAGTATGGACTGTAGCATTGTGGTTGAGTTGGGCATTCAGCCTATTCTTTTCCTACCCTATTGTGTGTTGACAGTATAGAAGCGAAAGCTAGGGAAATAACTTCAGGTTTTATTTGAGAAAGAGTCTTTCCGGTTCAGTGTATCTTTGGAAAGGGTTCTGTTGGGTTTGAAATAGGTGAAAGATGACTTCTTGCATATATATATATATATATATGGGTTACTGGTAGCTGACTGAGGGAATGCTTTGGTTTGCGGGTTGATGACTTGATTCAACCGACTACAGAGTTCAAGGGCATAGTACTTAGGAAAATCTGGGCGTAGGGTTCCTTCTAGTAGAGGTCAAGGTTGTAGGCTTTTCCAGTGCTACCTTTGGGGGCTTGTTGTATCAGCTGTGATTACCTTGCTACATTCTTGGGAGGACCCAAATTTCCATAGCATCTACAGGTTGGGCAAACTTTACATTCAGATCCTAGTGGGCTTCGGTTCCTAAGTATTCATCGACAGCATACGGGTCTACTCATGGGTTTGACAGAGTCATTGGTAGGTAAAATGGAATTGGGTTTCAAAATCGTGGGCTAGAAGACTAATTTGGGTGGTTCGTGGATAGTTCTCTTTGGTTGCAGCTTTTTTATGACAGAAGGCAGTGCTTGCGAACAACTTAGCTTCCCTATTTCAGTTCTGGAGTGGTGGTTGGCCGTGGATATCCAGTATTTGGCTAACTATCGGATAGGTTTGTACATTCTGGACTTCAGCGGTGTTCTTATTAGTACGAGGTTCATTCTATTTTGGGTGGACAAAATTAGCATTGTTGTATTGTATATGATCAGGTTGTGAAGGTTGAAGCCGGCATGACTACTTTAGGTTCTAGTGGTACCTCAAGATCTATGGTCGCCTTGTTGATTTCAAGAGTTAGAGGTTGAATGGGTTAGTTCTTCGAGAGGTCATCTATTGTATGCGATTCCAGTGTTGTTTGGGCTTTTCCAGTGTGGGTCAGGAGTTTGGTATGTTGTATGCTTCAGAGTTATTAATTTGTGTGCAGATGCAGTAGAGCAGTTTTTTTGGGCCAAAGGGGTGAGTTAGAGGGTTCAGACTTTGCTGACATCTAGGTGGAGACCTTGGACTTTAGGTACCCTTCATTTTCCTACAGGGTGTTTGACTTCATATTCGTAGCATGGTGGACTACCCCTTGAGGTGAGACTAGTAAGGTGATCTTAAAATTCGAATAGTGTTCAAGTTTTTTGAGAAGCAGCGGTATTTTTGAGAGTTTGGAGCGTAGTTGATAGCTACGAACATCATAGCAGGCTTACCACACTCCTTGTAGGGTCTTGGTTTTGGTTTGGGTCTTTTAGGCAAGTTTCCCTTGTCCATTCGATTTCAGTCAACTTAGACTTGGCACAGTTCAGCAAGGCTAGGTTTGTTGTACGATTAGAAAGTTCTCTGTTGACACAGGATGCTCATACATGCCTTTTTCCAGCCCTGGTGTGGAAGCTTCAGTCGAGTTCAGATGGTTGGTTTAGATGGGTTCAGATAATGAGGTTGGTCTTAGCAAAAGGGTTCGTCTGATGGTTGATGGTCGTTTAGGGTAGAACTACTATGGTTTTCGAGGATGCACTTCGAATTAGTATTTTGGGTGTCAAAGGATAGTAAGCTACAACTTAGTTGGATTAAATTTGAGTATAAAGGTGACTTCGCTCGTGGTTGAGTATAACAGGAACTATGGATCTCCAGTATAATTATTGATACTTCGAGAGGGGATCGAGTGTTCTTCTTATTTGAAGCTTCATGATTGCGATGCAAAAGAATTTAGGTCAGAATAAAGGGTTTTTGCGGATCAACAGGTTCATGAGTTAGATTTTTGGTTGGTGATCCTGTGGGGTTCGCGGTATCGAGGATTCGGGTTTGATGTGTCGATCGCCTTGGATCTCTGGTTTCAATGTTGTGTCGATGCTTTCGGTTAAGATTCTTGAGGGTCAGTTTGGTTAGGAGATCTTTAGAGGATTTAGAGTTAAAGGTTGGTATCTAGTTTGGCTGGTGAGGTGTTGGGGTAGGTATTTTTCCTTTGGTTTAGCTCTGTGGGGTTCCGTCCAGTCAGGGAGGCTACTCGGGTTTCCGGGTAAGCGGTGAGGGATTAGTATCCGTCTTTGTTTGAGTCTTCTTGTGTTTTACCTTCTTTAACTTTCACGGATGAAAGTTCTTTTAGTAATGGATGTTGTAATGACCCTCCCGGTCATTTTCCCATTTTTCGTGCTTTTTCCATGTTTCAAGCTTTCCCGCGGTGGCTGCAGGTTATTTATGACTTGTCGGAATTGACGGTTTGGTGTCTAAGCCATTCATTAGGTCATTATAACAATTTCCCTGTTTTAGAACTTGAACTTACAAAATCATTGACTTCGGTCAACTTTTTTGGTAAACGTGCTTAGAATTAAATTTCGACAGTTTTGTTAGCTTCGAAATAGGGATTTTAGTCTAGTGGGACCATTGGTCTGGATCTGAGTACTCTCGGTTTGATATTGTGTTGCTTTCTGTGTTTCCAAGCCAGTTTGGCTGGTAGGGTTGAATTTGGTCAACATTCAGAGAAGGCAGCCTCGAATGGAATTTCCGTCAGTGTTATTAGCTCCGAAATGTCATTTTTGGGCTAGAGAGACTTTTGGTTCAGGTCCCGAGGCTTCTGGACTTTTTTTGGGTATTGAGTTCTGAGCTTATTTTTGGGTGCGGGGTCCACTTTTCATTAAATCGACCTCCAATGGGAGTTACGTTGATTCCGTTGAGTCCGGAACATCGTTTCCACTTTAATAGCATATTTTGTTTGTGAGTATCAGGTTTCAATTATGCCCAGAATTCCCCGTTAAAGTTTCTTTTTCTGCAGGTTTTCAGTAGCTGGTATGGTCGAAGTTTGTTCATCGCGATCTCAAAGCAAGACCTTCATGATCTCGAAGGTTTGGCTTTTTTTCATCGCGATCTCGAAGGTTTCCGCAAGATAGCGAAGAAGAACCCCTCTGTTCATCGCGATCGCGAAGGGTTTTCTCGCAATTACGATGAAGGCCCTGCTCCTTTGTTCATCGCAATCTCGAAGGCTGACCATCATGATCGCGGTGAGTTGGACAGTTTGTTTATCACGATCTCGAGGGTTTTTCTCGACATAGCGATGAACAAATTCCTGGTAGTATAAATATTTCTCCTTCTTCGTTTCCTCTTCATTTCCATCCACTTTTCTTCCATGGTTGAAGAGCTCTAAGGTCAATTTTCAGTGTGGAATCATCCTAGGGTGCTGGGGTGGTATATTCCTTGCCCTTTATCGTTCCTTTGTCATAAATTTAGTGAGTTTTCCTCTTTAATTCCGCTAAATTCCTCTTTGATTCCCTTTTTTACCTTGGCTTCGTAGGGGCTGTTTGTCCCTTTATCCTTCACGAATGATGCTCAACTTTTGAGCATGCACTCGTGGAAAGGCTAGGAACGCATGATAATTTTTGTTTTCGGTTTTGGATTGCGGGGCCCACGGGCTCACTTTTGACCAAAATTTTGACCTGGCTAAAATATTAGCAATATAGGTACCATTAGTTTTGGATTGACACGTAGAATATTATTTTGATAGTGTTTTTGCAAATTGGAGATTCTCAGAGAAGTTTGAGCCTGAACGACACCGTCCCCGCAACTAGTCGTCGGATGACAGGTTGGTTACTGTCTACTTTCTAGTTTGAGTTTAGTTAGGTTTTCTATATTATATGTTACTGGAATGTTAGGTTGGACTATAGGTAGTATTAGGCTTAAATCTTGTGACTTATATTATTTTGGCCATTTTGGATCATCAATTAGAACTATTCATGCTATCCTTAGTCTAGGAGCCCGTAATATTGGTATGCCTAGCATAAAATCCTTTGTATGCTTTTAGGAGATTTTAGAGGTAGAGTAGATGCTCGTAGTGGTCTCCGTAATTAGTTTCTGATATTTTTGCTTTAAATTGTTGGTTGTGTGCGTAACTATGGGCCCGAGGCCATAGCTTGGATTTGGACGGAGTTTCCAGGTCAGTTCTCTTGTTATGGAGGGTATTTTGCCATGTTTTGCCTTATGGTGTGCTAGTTTCTCTGATTATGGATACTTCATGCTCATACTACATTGCATATTATCGATACAAAAAGAGAAGGTTTTCGAGGCTTTTGGTTTTAAAACTGGAGATTTACTATGGATACTATGGTTCTTGGATGTTTGAAGAGTTATACTGGGTTTACTACTGATTTTGAAAAGGAAAGGAAAAGTAGTACTTTTATGCCGGTCCAAGGGATATTCTCGGACCTTTTCTCTGCTATTTTTGATTATATATATACTCGTAGTCCAATGCAGTATTTCAAACACCCGATGCGTTTTTCCTGGTTTTTTTTTAAAATAAAAATACTTATAGTCCGATGCGGTATTCTGAACCCCCGATGCGTTATTCCGGGCTTTTATTTCCTATATGCATACATACATATATATGCATAGTCTGATGTGGTATTCCGGGTACCTGATACGGTATTCTGGGCTTATACTATTATGCACTTATACATCACATGATATCCCATAGCATCTAATTGACTTGATTGTACTTGGATTGTCGGTTGCTTGTATTGATTTTATTATTGTTACCCTCTTGTTGGTTCGATTATTTCTGTTTTCAATTTTATAACTAGAATTAGGTGAATCCCTTTATTTTGTGTACTTTCATGTAATTTCTTTTATATATTATCTTTCTGTGCTCGGTCGTCCTATGATACATACTGGGTACCCATTGTCTTGGTACTCATACTACACTCTGCATCTTTTTCTGATACAGCACCTAGTACGAGCCACCCTCACTGATCCTTCCATCGTTCGAGGCTTGTTGCAGTTCGGATCGCGGTAGGCTCCGGGTGCCTTGGAGACTTTACATGCTTTCCATCTTATATTCCTGTCTATATTTTGCATTTTGTCTAGACAGAGCCTGTTGTATAGCTACTCCGTACTTTACTCGCTCTTGTACTAGTGAAACCAGGTTCGGGTTGGTTCTAGTGTATGTTTTGTCATTACTGGCCACTTTAGGGTCATGTTTTATATATTGCTACAGTTGGTATGTATATATATGCTATTGCCCTGTCTCTCTTATTTATATCTTCCGCTTCCTTACTTTATTTTCTTTATCGTCTTCCACATTGTTGAGTTTGGCTTGCCTACTGGGGGGTTATGTAGGTGCCATCATGGCCCGGTTTCGAGTCATGACAATAGTAAACTAGAAATTAGAACATTGCTAATTATCAAGTCCCCAGCAACTTTGCCAAAAACTTATTGCTCCCAAGCACACACGCAAGTGTACGTGGTCCTGCAAGTAATAAAGTGTCTTTTACGAGCCAAATATCGATCCCACAGGGACTTGGTGTTTAGCAAACAATCCAACTTAATTATTACTATTGAAATTAGACAAGTACGATTCGTAACCAAGAGTTTGAGCTTTGTTGTTATAAACTAAATACTAGAAATAATGACGATATGAAATTTGGATTGTAAACAATATATGGAGAGGTCCAAGGTTGAGGCATTTACTTCACATTCATGCATAACTATGGTTTCTAGCTGGCGTTAGTGTTTATCATTATTGTTGATCTACGGGGTTGATATTACAACTCGGGAATGATCATCCTCTAAGTCATCTACCCAAATTATTCTCACAACTACATCGTTGAGAGGGGATATGAGTCTTTAATTCGACTGCATTAAATGATCTTCCCATTTCATTAACCAAGTGGGGGATCAGGTATATCGCTATCCTAACCGCAAATCATCCTTTACAATTGCAAACTAAAAATAAAAGACATGATCCACACTCCATATGTTCTTCGTTCCATCCCTCAACTCCTATGGTCAATTCATTTCAAGACTTAGATTTATTGTAAAGTTCATGACGCTTTAAAATAGTTAAAACAAGAGCGTAAGAACAATCACATGACTTGATAAACAATTAAACCAACTATAAAAGCATAATCAAGCAATCATGTTGTAGCCTTAACCCTAGAAAGAGGGTGTTTAGCCACTCATAATCTAATTCGCAATTACAAAATCGATGTAGTTCATACAAGAATTAAGTAATGAAAAAGAGAAAGAATAAGAACCCTAAGGTAGCCTCCTCCTTGTGTTTTCCAATCCAAAACCGTCTAAGAGTGTTTACAATTGAAGCTAAGTGTCCTATTTATAGTGTCGGATAAGTTGCAGCCGATGAGACCAAGCTCCGTGGCACCTCAACATTACAGAGGCCAAGGTCCATGCCACAGGCTTATCGCGGTGACCAAGGTTCATAGAATTCCCTTATCTCGATAGCCCACTGGATTTTTGCAACTTTTTTGATGGCTCACCTCCATGCTATGCCAATGAAACGGAGCCTAGCTTCCGTGGCACGGGGGTGTGTTTTGGCTTCCCATTTTCACCTCCAACACAATCTTTCCACCTTCCTTTGTGTCCCAATTGTTTGTAGATGTTTCTAGGCTTTATTTAGCTTCTATATATCTTCCAATGGTCTCCTACAACAACTCATAACACAATTTAGTCCATACAACACAATAGAGCTCATCAAAGTACACTAGAAAACGCATAGCTTAAGCTAGCAACACTAGTTTTCTCGTCTAAACTCTTTGATCAATTTGACTCTTGACTTGTTCTAATTGTACCTTGAACACTATAAACTTTTACTTTAGCAACCAAATACACACAGACACCCTATATGCCCCAATATCACATTAAGTTATCTTCAAAACTAAGTTAAACACGCATAGATAATGACACTTAGGTGTATAAATATACCAAAGATCAAACACTCAAGCTACCGAGCTTGGTGGATATACATATTGGTCTTAATAACAACCTACCATTGTCCACATCTAACGCGTTACTAGCTTGGGAAAGGAATGAGTTGATAAAGGTCTTGAGTAAGTACTTCCGGAGTTTCAGATAGGATCATGCTAATCGCATTGGCATAACTCCGAGTGACAATTGATCCTTGAGGTACTATCATCGAGCTGTGATGTAAAATCAAGTGCTTCTTAGGAGACAACCCAAGTGTTTTTAATTTAATTACCTCACCTTTTTGTTATTTTTGGTTTGTTTTAGGAATGCATAGAGATTGAAAAAATAGCTAAGTGTGAAAAATTCTCAAAGAGGATGTGCGCCACCACCTGCATTTCGCAGGTGCCACCTTGAAGACGCAGGTGGAATCACACCCCATAGGGAGTGAACTTAAGAAAAAATGAAAATTACAAGGCATCTGCAAAGCGAAGGGTGAATCGCCCTGAGGAACCATAACACGCACGTGCCATTGCAGGTCTTAAATAGGGCACTAGAACCAAAAAGCTAAAAATTTGTCACCTGTGAAATGCATGTGACTTGCACCTTCTGGAAATCAATTTAGTTTTATTTCTTTCTTTTTGCATTCCATTTCTCTTTCTTTCGATAACCTTCTTGTAGTTGTTTTCTTTAATTATTAATAAAAAATACAAAAAGATTTAATCTTGTCCCATTGGCACTCACATTTTGCTGCAGGAACATGCCTTCATCCAGGAATAAAGCCAAAGGAAAAGCTCCAATGAAAGCTACTACACCTGACATCCCTCCTAAGTCTGTGCAAATAAGGAATTAAAAGAAGCATTCAAGGCGTTCAAGAAGGAACTGGTTTCGCTCTTAGCGGTTCATGGAGTCTTTACATCTCTCTTTATCACTAATTTTTGTGCAATTAGAACACTGCTTTATGATAGTTTGGGGTGGGTGTATTGCCCTTGCCGGGCTTTTATTTGTAAATCATGGATGTTGTGTTTGGATGTTATTGCTATTGTCTTTGTCGGGCCCTTGTCTTATGCTTTATCTTGTGCCCTTATCGAGCTTGATATTTTCATTTTTGATGTGAGTATGCCTCAATTGTCGGGTTAGTCCTACACGCTAAATTATTTTACTATCCGTGATTTTTAAATGTGCTTAGTGCCTATGCCAGGACTAGTTCTCCAATGGTTCATGAGCGCATAACTCAAATTTTACCTTTGTTAATAATAGTTAGTTTTGAATAAACTCGAAGGATTTTTTTCATACTATGGTTCTTTCCCAAGGAGCAAAATTTTCCTTTT
The DNA here is from genome assembly GCA_003996215.1 of Jaltomata sinuosa. Classification (NCBI taxonomy): domain Eukaryota; kingdom Viridiplantae; phylum Streptophyta; class Magnoliopsida; order Solanales; family Solanaceae; genus Jaltomata; species Jaltomata sinuosa. The sequence goes on from QJPP01007354.1 coordinate 154,993, forward strand.
CTTTATTTTTGTGTTGAACCAGGTGACATTCCTCTAGCACAGATTGAGAGGTGACTTTCTTAAGGGAAAATGTCAAGTTTTAGTGTTTAAATTGAGTCCGTGTTTTGTTTGTCTCGAGTGGGCCAACCAAAAAAATTTCTTGGTAAAGAATTTGAAAAATTAAGAAAAGAGGGAAAAATGATTTTTGCTAAGGCATTCTCTTGTCATGACTTGCACATTCTCCATTTGGGTTGATTGATTCACAAATGAGTGTGCGGAACTCGAAATAGCTTGTCAAAAGTCATTTGTCCCAATTGATTTTGAGACTAATTGTGAATTTATTGTGTTGTGATGCCTTGTGTGGTAAGGTCTATTTCATTCTTGGGCATGCATGTTGTCTATAACTTGCCCCAAATGTGATTCAAGGCAAAATCCTAGATGTTGCTTAGCTTGGAAGATGACCTTAGGCCCTTCTTAAATATCCACTTTACCAAAATTTCCTTCCCTCAATATTGATCCTAGTTAATCCCTTTGAGCTTTTAACTTTTCTTTGGAACCTTATGTTATACACCTTAACCCTTTTTTGCATCCTTTATCTTGGCACCCATCCTACCTAATTGCTAGAAATTGAAATGTAGGCTAAAAGCCTAAGTTTGGGGGGAAAGATGAATGAACAAGAAATGTTGATGTAGGCAAAAGCCTAAGTTTGGGTGTGTATGCATGTAATATGAAGAAAAGGAGGAGTTGAGCCTCAAAGAGAGGTAGCACCCTATGCTTATAATGGGAATTGATTCAAATGTCTAATGAGATGAATGAATGAAAGTTAAAAAGAAGATGATTGGTGCAACCAAATGAGTTAAGCAAATGGGTGTTTGAATGAATAATTGTTGGAAAAGATTGGGCTGTGAGAGGGAGGAATAAGGTAAAGTTTTCAACTAGCAATGTGAGTGGTGCACTTGAGTACTTATGGTAGCATTAGGGAGGTTTAGTCAATTAAGCCAAATGAAATCCTCACCTTAACCCTAACCTACATCACTTCCCACAAGTCCTTAGTGATTTCGAGCTTGGTGACTCTACATTAGTGGTGAATTATATGAAGGGAAAGTCTATGGTTCAATATGTATGTACTAGAACTTCTTTGAGAGAGTGAGAGTCTTTGAATTCTCTTATAATCCCTATATTGTGAATTGCATGATTGTGAGTACGATTCTCTCTTGTGGTGGCATTACATCCTTAAAGTGAATAATGAAGTCTTGATTTCATTTGAGAGGAATGAATGAGACAAGTTGTGTGGCGAATCTTTAGGCAAACCTTGAAGGTTAATTTAAATTACTTGGGAGGCTTGATGATCTTGTTTTGAATGGCAAACCCCCTGATTTTGAATGAAAATTGAAGTCTTTTGATAAGATTTTTAAAATATATATTTGCCTTGAGATTGTGGTGGTACCAAATGAGTGAGTGTCTTTTATTTTGAGTCTTTTATTTTGAGTCCTTTGTTTATTATTTTCTTGAGTCTTTGAGTCCGTATAGTCCTTTGTGCAGCCCTTGTGTCTTATGAAGTTTGTATCAATCCTTTGCCTTATGAGTGCTTGCTTGAGGCAGGCAATAGTTTAAGTTTGGGGGTTTGATAAGTTGGTAACCTACCAACTTATTTAGCTTTTATTCATGAATTATTGTCTTGATTTGATGTAATTTAGAGGGATTTTATGCCTTTATTATCTTATATGCAGACATTCTTGGTCAATGAAGAAAGAAGAGGATTTGAACCCTAAATAAGCTAAAAGTGGAAGCCAGGTCAAAAGATGATCGGTAGAAAAAAGATTTGCCCATGATATACGAGTTGACATGCGTGTCGCGGGAGGGCACCTGCATTTCGCATATGACTTTGCACATGGGGACTGAGGCCCTGCCTAACATTACAGGCACCTGCGTGCCGCAAGTCACCATGAGTGATCGCATATGGTTTCACAACTGACTTTACACATGGAGGCTGAGGCACTGCCTAACATTACAGGAACTTGTGTGCCGCAAGTTTCCATGGGCGATCGCACATGACTTCTCACATAGCTTTGCACATGCCTTCGCACATGGCCCAAAGGGAAAAATGATCTAGATATGTGTAGAATAATTGGAAAGCTTCCAAGACCCTTTTGAGATATGTGCAAAGGATATACATCAATTTTCACTTTCCCAAGGAAGAGAGTGGATAGAGTATAATTTTTCTCTTCTTCTTCCCTAGTGAACAACACCATTGTAGATAATTTTGAGCTTGGAATTTGAATTTATCTTACAGAAATGGAATTTTGGGAAATCTATTTGGTATCTTCTCTTATTTCTTTACTATAAGTAGCTAAACTCATATCTAGGGGTGTGTGATTGGTGGGTGTTTGAAATTGGAAATGGGTGTTGATTATTTGTGCTTATAATTGATTATTGAATATGGGTCTATTGAATTCTTTATGTTTTAATTATAAAATTGATGGTTACAAACATTAATTTAATTTACTAATTGTGTTCTTGCTTGGAAGAGGAGTTCTTCAATTGGGTAAGAATTCAATAGTGGGGATTTTGGATTTTCACCACAAATTGAGGCTAGAAATATCTTGATTATAGGAAATGGCCATCTAAGAGTCAAATCTTGAAATAATTTGATTCACTTAAGCAATAATTAGTTGGTTTGATGTCAAAACTATGGGGCTTGAAATAAGACCATAATAAATATATTTGATAGGTTGAAAAACTACTAAGTATAGCTTAAACCAAGCTATCCATGCTAATAATTGAAAGTTTGCTTGAATAATCAACCTGAATCCTATCATAAGACCACATCGAAAGCACACCCCTAGGCTTCCTTTCTTGATTGAAACTCTTATGTTTACGTTGTTAAGCTATTATAATTCAAATATTAAATTGCCAACCCCCAATTTTACTTTGCTTGTTTGAACAAATTGCTTACTCTAATGAATTGATTTTCGATGTTTAGTGGCAAAGATCGCACCAATCTCCATGGATTCGACCCTGACATTTATTGGGTACTTATTGTTTTTCTTGGCAATTGTTACCACCTCCTTTGGGAGAGTACTTTTGAACATCATCATGCAGCACCTAGTACGTGCCACCCTCAGTGATCATCCTCTCTCATTCATGGTTGTTGTTCGGATCGTGATGAGCTCCGGCGTTTGGAGTCTTTTACTACTTTCTATTTACTCTTTTGTCTATATTTTGTATTTTGGATAGACAGTATATGTTGTATAGCTTTATTTTGTACTTTAGATGCTCTTGTACCGGTGACACCAGGTTCGGGGTTGGTTCTTGTATATGTTCATCTTTCCGGTCACTTTAGGGATATTTTTGTATATTTAGTACTATTGGTATATATCTATATTGTTGGTCCCTATTCCATTATGTTCTCTCTTTCGCTTTTCTTATTTGCTTAGTTATAGTATCGTTTTCTCTTGGGTTGGCTTGCCTACTGGGGGATTTTTTAGGCGCCATCACGGTCCGATTTTGAATCATGATAGATTTATACCTTAGTTTCAACAACTTGCATGGATTTTTACAATGATATGAGAAGACAAAACTTTGCCAGAAATTATAGTATTTTCATATGAATTAGTTTTCTTCAAAAGTTAGCCTAGACTATTAGAATTCAATTTTAATCCATAAATTAGTTAGTGTTCAGTCTACAGCTCTTTCAAAAAGTATTTTCAGACTAGTTAAGCTCTAACTCAACTCTCAAAACTTCAGTTTTAAATGAGCTATCAGTATTCAGTTTGGAAGTTGTACTTAGCACCGAGTTGGAATAGGGTCTCAGTTCCACCCAAAGTCCCAGAACTATGTGCCTTCATAGGTCTACTTAGCCCCTCAGTTGGGCATTGATGTGCCACGATTTTACAGCACTTTTGATGCTTAAATCAGGATTTTTGGGAGTTCTTGAGTACATTTAGTTGGATTTAATATTGTTTGTTAAGTGTGAAGGGACAAAGTATGAATTAGAAAAGAAAGCCAAAAAGTTGCATTTCTGGGCTAAAAAGAGGCCACCACGGGCGTCACTTCCACGACGGCTCATGGGGCAAGACGTCGATTTGAGTCAGCAAAATATGCCAAGGTTGTAGAGCCCCGATGGGCTGGCACGACACCCGTGGAAGACGCGACGGAGCTTGGCCTTTCCCATCAATATGCTCCAGGGAGATATGTTGAGAGCCAAGGAAGGACGACGGCCTCCTCGACATCTCGTCAATACCCCGACATACCGTGGGAAGTTACCCATGGAAACCAAGAAGTGGAGCTAAAAAACCACCAAATTGGGTGACGTGAGACAGCGACAGGCATCACAACTGCGATGTCCCATCAACTCTAGCCCGTGAGAATGTGGCAGTGATTTTTTCTGAAGACCAAAAGAAGGTCAACGGACACCCACGACTCCCGTCGCCTCAGCGATGGCCCATGAGGTGGCCCGTCGGATCAGCCGCGTCCAGCTACTCCTAATTTAATTAGGATTTGGCTTCTTTGTCTATAAATACTTTACCCTAGGTTTTATTTTACGGTTGTTACGTGTGGTTACCAGTGTTCACGAATTATTTCAAGTTACTTTTGGATATTTTGTTACTTTGATTTTGGTATCGATTTCAGACACAAGTTCTTGGTATTGGAGTGTTCTTGAGATTGTTCTTCAAGATTCTGGTTTTCTTTATTCTTATTTGTAAGTATCTCTTGATGATTGCTCAAACAAACATTAATTGCATGCTTATGAACATGAGTAGCTAAATCCACAACGAGGGTTGTGGGAACCATGAAGGATTAACGAAGTAGGTTAGATACTTAGGTAATCTAGGGAGGTGTTTATGCATGTATTGTTCATCCCTTCGCTTTGATTGCTTTTTAACGGTGCGCAACGTTAGAACTTGCCTTATCCTTACTTGCTGGACCAAGGAGGTAACGGATGGGAAAAAGAGTGTTAACAATGAGATTTGAGGCTATCAACCCTCATCTAATAGCTTGACCTTGTCCGGGAATAGCTAATCTGGGATCAAGTGTAAGGGTTAGTAAAGCGACACCTATGGCCGGACCAAGGTGTGTGGTGAAATTCACCTAGTTTTCAGACCAAGGAATTAGGTGAACCTAACTTACCGATTCTGCATGCTAAGCACCAAACTAGTTTACCAACTACAAAAGCCTTACTAAGTTATGATCTCATGGGGAACACTACCCTAGTCACTTCTCTTATTAATAACAACTATTGAACTTAATCTCTGTTACTTGTTACTAATCTAAGTTACTGTCATTATTTGTTACTTCAAACCCCCTCTCCTCTTGCGGGAAATAAACGACTAAAAGACTGATTAAACACTGATTGACCCTAGTCCTACCATATTCCTTGTGGGATCGACCTCAACCTTTAGTTGGGTTATATATTTGAACAGCGACCGCTTTATACTTCTTTTGGAGGTATAATTTGGGTGCTTCAAATTTTGGCGCCGTTTTCGGGGAATACGATTTAGGATTAAGAGAGATTGTGTTTAATTCACTATTAGTCCTTATTTCCTGATTTTACTTTTTCAACTGTTTTTCTTTTCATATAGGTAGCACACTTGTGCATGCCAAGTACAAGGAGTCAAGGCAATCCCTTGATCCCTTACGATCCAGAGATCTCCAAAACACTAAGAAATATGGCTAAGGATGGAGAGCATGAAACTCAAGAGCAGATTACAACTCGGTTACTAGCTGAAGCTGAGCAGAAGAAAAAAGAAGAAGAAGCACGCTTAAAGGAACGCGAAGATGCCCTTGCTGCCAAAGATGCTAAAATTGTGAAAGATCTTACAGCTCGAAATGCTGCAGCTGAGCGAGCAAGTCAAGGAAGAGAACAGGGTGTCCGAGATGAGGCAGTACCTCGATATGTGCCATATAATAGGGGCCGACAGATGCAGCAGCAAAGGCATGCCCCTCTGTATTATGATGTAGATGATTATGATGAGGAGGAATATGGCACCACTGGACCCATAGTGCTCCCACCACTTGTTGATGGGATGAAGTTTGATATCACTAGCGCCATGATCCAGCTGTTGAACCTGAAAGGACTTTATTCAGGGAAGTCCACGGAAGATGCAATCCTACATGTGAATAACTTTGTGAGCATTAGCAAATCATACAACATGCCAGGAGTGGGGCAAGAGGCTATCAGGCTAAGGCTATTCCCATTCTCGTTGACTGATGAGGAAACTGCATGGCTCTCAGAACTTCCTGACAATTCCATATACACTTGGTATGAGCTGACCAGTTAGTTCCTGGAGCGGTTCTTTCCACCATCGAGGATGTTGCAGCTGAAACAGGAGATATACAACCTCAGGCAGCTACCTGCAGAAACACTATATGAGGCATGGCTAAGGTTCAAGAAGAAGTTGAAGCAAGTTCCAAGACACAGAATTCCTTCCAGGAATCTGATGGAGATATTCTATAAGGCCCTGAATGCAAATACTAAAGTTGTAGCTGATACTGTGACTGGAGGTGCATTCATGGAAAACACAGATCCAGAGGCTGCAGAGATACTGGATAGGGTTGCAAAGATAAATCGAGCATGGCATATGAGAGAGGCGGAGATGAACATAACACTGGGGTTACTGGCAAAGAAATTCCTGGCTGAGGGAGTAGAGAAATTTAAAGCTGTAGGTTCTCAAGGTAAAGAACTAAGTTCAGACGGTTACTCATCCGAAGAAGAAGTAAGTTATCTGAATGATCAAGGGACGGGTTTCTAGGCCTCAGGCCAAGGAAATCAAGGTCAAAACAGAGATAGTGATGACTACTACAATCAGGCCGGTTACAAAGATAGAGATAGAGATAGTGACTGGCAGAAGAAGGATGGGTACAAGAATGAGAGAAGTGGTCTCTACGTTCTGCCTGCAACTCGTGAAAAGCGGGCTGGACAACCCACCATGAGAGAGCTGATCAACAAAGTGTTCCAAAATGTAGACTCCACGGATGCGAGTATTAAGGAGATAAAAGCTGAACTTTCAAGTATTAATCAGAAGGTTGAGTCACATGTTGTATCCATCAAGCAGCTTGAGACACAGATGCATCAGTTGTCAACCAACATGAATCCACACCAAAAGGGTACTCTCCTAAGTGACACCGTTCAAAATCCAAAGAATGATCGACAGGTTATGGCGATGACTACTCAGAGAGGTAAGCAGACTGTTGATCCTCCCATGCCTATTGTTGTCGATGAGCTAGCCAAAGTTGAGAAGGATAATGCTGAGAAGGTAGTTGTGTCTAAAGAGAAAGATAGTGGTGAAGGGTCGTCTGAAAAATAGCCTTCTGAAAAGAAGGAGAAGGGCAAAGAAGTTGCACCAGTCCTGAAACCCATGCCTCTGCCTCCTCCACCTTACCCCCAGAGGTTGAAGAAAAAGGTTGAGGATGGAAAATTGGTAACTATTATAGTGGTAACGGTCTTAAGTTGAGGGTGTTGATGTGGCGTAGAAATACGCCACTTTCAACGCTTAATACTTAGGATTTTTGCAAGTTCTTTAGCATTTTATTTGTGGATTTGATGTTTTTGGTTAAGTGTGCAGGCAAATTGGATCCTTGAGCAAAATGTTGGAAACTAAGTAGAAACTGGAACATTACAGGGAAGACGGGGCAGTTGACGGGCCATGCTTCCAAACCACGGGCCCATCCTGTGGACACATAATCCAAACTTCAGAAATTGTGCAAGGAAGGAATAATTGCAAGACTGTGTTGATGGTCTATCTTTTCAAAAGATGGGCCCATCCTATTGACACATCATCTAAAGTCCAGAAAAGGTGTTAAGTATGGAGGAAAAGATGACTCAAAATATGGTTCGTACTTTCCAAGTACGAGCCCATCCTGAGGACACGTAAGCAGAGGTTCCACAGAGGTGAAAAGTGGTAGCAGGAATGACGGATTGAAGAATGGACCGTACTTCCAAAAGATGTTCCATCTATGTGACTCGTCATCACTGAAGCAGAGAAGGTACCAAAGGAGGCCAAGAAACCACGAGTCCAAGGACGAGCCATCATTCAGAAGGATGAATCGTGGTTCTAACCATCATTCGCCAAGCCAGAAGTAATTGACCAGCAGGACCACGGTTGACCCCAGAAGACCATGGACCGTCCTCAGACCCATAGTCCCTGCCTATCCCAGTTTCCTAGTTTGTTTAGGACAGGATTTCATTTTGTCTATAACTACTAATTTTGGCGCCGTTGCTAGGGAATACGGTTTAGGATTAAGAGAGATTGTGTTTAATTCACCATTAGTCTTTATTTCCTAATTTTACTTTTTTTGTTGTTTTTATTTTGGTACAGGTAGCACACTTGTGCATGCCAAGTATAAGGAGTCAAGGTAATCCCTTGATCCCTTACAATCCGGAGCTCTCCAAAACACTAAGAAATATGGCTAAGGATGGAGATCATGAAACTCAAGAGCATATTATAGATCGGTTAATAGCTGAAGCCAAGCAGAAGAAAAAGGAAGAAGCAGCATGCTTAAAGGAAGGCGAAGACGCCCTTGCTGCCAAAGATGCTAAAATTGCAAAAGATCTTGCAGCTCAAAATGCTGCAGCTGATCGAGCAAGGCAAGAAAGAGAACAGGGTGTCCGGGATGAGGCAGTACCTCGACGTGTGCCATATAATAGGGGCCGACAGATGAAGCAGCAAAGGCATGCCCCTCTGTATTATGATATAGATGATTATGATGAGGAGGAATATGGCACCACTGGACCCATAGTGCTCTCACTACTGGCTGATGGGAAGAAGTTTGATATCACTAGCGTCATGATCCAGTTGCTGAACCTGAAAGGACTTTATTCAAGGAAGCCCACGGAAGATGCAATCCTACATATGAATAACTTTGTGAGTATTAGCAAATCGTACAATATGCCAGAAGTGGGGGAAGAGGCTATCAGGCTAAGCCTATTCCCATTCTCGTTGACTGATGAGGAAACTGCATGGCTCTCAGAACTTCCTGACAATTCCATATACACTTGGTATGAGCTGACCAGTTAGTTCCTGGAGCGGTTCTTTCCACCATCGAGGATGTTGCAGCTGAAATAGGAGATATACAACCTCAGGCAGCTACCTGCAGAAGCACTATATGAGGCATGGCTAAGGTTCAAGAAGAAGTTGAATTAAGTTCTGAGACACGAAATTCCTTCCAGGCATCTGATAGAGATATTCTATAAGTCCCTGAATGCAAATACTAAAGATATAGCTGATACTATAATTTGAGGTGCATTCATGGAAAACACATATCCAGAGGCTGTAGAGATGCTAGATAGGGTTGCAAAGAGAAATCGAGCATGGAATACGAGAGAGGCGGAAATGCCAGCAGGTACTTATGCAGTCAGCAAGTTTATAGATCCGAATGAAATAGAAGACATTAAGAAGACATAGGCTGAGATGAACACAACACTGGGGTTGCTGGCAAAGAAATTCCTGGCTGAGGGAGTAGAGAAAGTTAAAGTTGTAGGTTCTCAAGGTAAAGCACCAAGGTCAGACGGTTACACATCTGAAGAAGAAGTAAGTTATCTGAATGATCAAGGGATGGGTTTCCAGGCCTCTGGCCAAGGAAATCAAGGTCGGAACAGAGATAGAGATGACTACTACAATCGGGCCGGTTACAGAGATAGAGATAGAGATGGTGACTGGCAGAAGAAGGATGGGTACAAGAACGAGAGAAGTAATCTCTATATTCCGCCTGCAACTCGTGAAGAGCGGGCTGGACAACCCACCATGAGAGAGCTGATCAATAAAGTGTTCTAAAAGGTTGACTCCACAAATGCGAGTATGAAGGAGATAAAAGCTGAACTTTTAAGTATTAATCAGAAGGTGGAGTCCCACGCTATCTCCATCAAGCAACTTGAGACATAGATGCATCAGTTGTCAGCCAACATGAATCTGCACCAAAAAGGTACTCTCCTAAGTGACACCATTCAAAATCTGAAGAATAATCGATAGGTTATGGCGGTGACTACTCGAAGTGGTAAGCAGACTGTTGATCCTCCCATGCCTATTGTTGTTGACGAGCCAGCTGAAGCTGAGAAGGATAATGTTGAGAAGGTAGCCGAGTCTAAAGAGAATGATAGTGGTGAAGGGTCGTCTGAAAAACAGCCTTCTGAAAAGAAGGAGAAGGGCAAAGAAGTTGCACCAGTCCTGAAACTCATGCCACTGCCTCCTCCACCTTACCCCCATAGGTTGAAGAAAAAGGTTGAGGATGGCAAATTCCATAAGTTCATCTCCATGATGAAGCAGCTGTCAGTCAATATCCCTTTGGTCGAAGCTTTGGAGCAAATGCCTGGCTATGCAAAATTCATAAAGGATCTGGTTATAAGGAAGAGGCCGGTTAGCTTTGAACCAGTAAATAATTTCCACCACTGCAGTGCAATAGCATCCCATTCGATGGTACAGAAGAAGGAAAATCCTGGAGCCTTCACCATTCTGTGCACTATTGGAGCATTCTATTTCGCCAAAGCTTTGTGTGATCTGAGTGCTAGGATAAATCAGATGTCACTTGCATTTTATAATCAATTGGGCTTGGGAGACCCCTCTCCGACTACAATGCAGTTACTTATGGTAGATCGCATGGTGAAGAGGCCTGTGGGAATTCTGTATGATGTATTGGTAAAGGTTGACACATTTATCTTTCCTGTAGATTTTGTTATTCTGGATTGCGAGGTTGACTTCGAGGTGCCCATCATCTTGGGGAGACTATTCTTGGCTACTGGGCATGATTTGGTTGACTTGGAAACAGTTCAGGTGAAGTTCAGGCTAAATGGTGAGGAGGTGACTTTCAATGTGTGCAAGTCAATGAAGCACCATAATGATATGAGAGTGGTGTCAGTTATTGATTTTTGTTATGAGGACCAGCTGGTTGTACCTATTGAGGAGAGACTTGGTGTTGAAGCCCTTGCAGAAGTCATTATGAACTTTGAAGGTGACGACATTGATGAGTATGACAAAATGGTTACAGCACTTACAGGGTTGGGATCATACACTTAAGCACCAAAGAAGCTAGACTTGGACCTGAAGAATGGGAAAACGCCACCTGCTCGCCCATCTATTGAGGAGCCTCCAGGCTTGGAGCTCAAAGCACTTCCAGCTCATCTTTGGTACGTATTCTTGGGAGATAATGAGACTTTGCCCATAATCATTGCTGCAGATTTAGGTGAAGCGCAGGTTGAAGCTCTGGTTTCAGTATTGATAAAGTTTAAGAGAGCTATTGGGTGGACCATCGCAGACATTATTAGGATTCCACCTAGAATCTGTACTCAAAAAATCCAGTTAGAGCCTGATTATGTTCCATCTATTGAGCATCAGCGTAGGTTGAATCAACCTATGCAAGAAGTCATCAAGAAGGAGATCATAAAGTGGCTGGATACCGGTGTGGTTTACCCGATTTCAGACAGCAAGTGGGTGAGGCTGGTTTAGTGCATACCAAAGAAAGGAGGGATTATGGTGGTTCCTAATGCAAAGAATGAGTTGATTCCGATGAGACCAGTCACAGGCTGGCTTATATGCATGGACTATAGGAAGTTGAATGCATGGACTGAGAAGGACCACTTTCCAATTTCATTCATGGACCAGATGCTAGACCGTCTTGCAGGTAGAGATTGGTACTATTTTCTTGATGGTTACTCAGGGTATAATCAGATCTCTATTTCCCCCGAAGACCAAGAGAAAACCACATTCACATGCCCATATGGGACGTTTGCCTTCAAGAGGATGTCGTTCTGTCTTTGCAATGTACCAGCAACGTTTTAGCGGTGTATGATATCTATCTTTTTGGACTTGGTGGAGGACACTATAGAGGTATTTATGGATGACTTTTTGGTGGTAAGTGACTCTTTTGAAGATTGTCTAGATCATCTGGGTTGTGTGTTAAAGTGGTGTGAAGAGTGCAACCTAGTGCTGAATTGGGAGAAGTGTCACTTCATGGTCAAAGAGGGCATAGTGCTTAGTCACCGGATTTCAAAGAAGGGTATAGAGGTTGATAGAGCAAAGATAGAGGTGATTGAAAAATTGCCTCCACCAGTTTCTGTGAAGGGTATTCGGAGTTTCTTAGGGCATGCTGGCTTTTATAGGAGGTTTATCAATGTCTTCTCCAAAATTGCAAATTCGTTGTGCAAGATGCTGGAGAAAGAGGTGAAGTTTGTTTTTGATGATGCATGTCTGAAGGCATTCGAGTTCCTTAAAGAGAAGTTGGTTATAGCTCCTATCATTATTGCTCCTGATTGGTCTCAACCTTTTGAGGTTATGTGCGATGTTAGTGGAGTGGCTCTAGGAGTAGTCCTACACCAAAGGCATGAAAAGATCCTCCATCCCATATACTACGCTAGCAAAGCACTTAACCCAGCTCAGAAGAACTACACAGTGACTGAACAGGAGCTGCTTGCTATGGTCTTTGCGTTTGAAAAATTCAGATCTTATGTGTTGGGCACCAAGGTGTTGGTGCATACTGACCATTCAGCTCTTCGTTATCTTAGGGCAAAGAAGGATGCTAAACCTAGGTTGATTAGATAGGTGATGCTTCTACAAGAGTTTGACTTCAAAGTCAAAGACCGAAAGGGTACAGAAAATCAGGTGGCAGATCATTTGTCTAGGTTGGAAGAAGAAGCCATGCTGAAGCTGAATGATGGGTTAGAGATTGATGACTGGTTTCCTAACGAACAGGTATTGGCTTCTTCTTAAGATTTGATCCCATGGTTTGCAGACATTGCCAACTACTTGGCAAGAGATTTAGTGCCTGATGATATGTCCGTTCACCAAAGGAGGAAATTCATGTCGAATGTGAAGAAGTACTTCTGGGAAGAGCCATTCTTGTTTTGTGTGTGTGCTGATACTATGATCCGGAGATGTGTGCCAGAAGCTGAGATGATGGAGATATTGGAAGCATTCCATTCATCCCCCGTGGGAGGTCATCATAGTGGTATCTGGACTGCCCATAAGATCTTGTAATGCGTCTATTATTAGCCGACTATTCATAAAGACGCCCATGAGTTTGCTAAGGCTTGCAGCAGATGTCAGAGGGAAGGAGTCATATCAAGGGGCATGAACTTCCTATGAATCACATCCTTGTGATTGAGCTATTCGATGTTTGGGGCATTGACACATGGGTCCGTTCGTGTTGTCTGATGGAAACCGGTATATATTGGTGGATGTTGACTATGTGTCTAAGTGGGTGGAGGCAGTTGCATTTCCAAGAATTGAAGGTAAATATGTCACAGCGTTCTTGAAAAATAACATCTTCTCAAAGTTTGGTACGCCAAGAGCTATTATTAGTGATGGAGGCTCTCACTTTTGTAACAAGTTGTTTCGTGCTTTGCTTGAAAAATATGGATTGAAACACAGAGTTGCAACCCCTTATCATCCTCATACAAGTGGGCAAGTGGAAGTTTTCAACAGAGAAATCAAGTCAATCCTGTCCAAGACTGTTAATGTTAATAGAAAGGATTGGTCACGAAAGCTGGATGATGCTTTATGGGCATACCGGACTACATAAAAGACTCCTATAGGCATGTCACCATATCAGCTTGTGTTTGGTAAGGCGTGTCATCTTCCAGTTGAACTAGAGCACAAGGCCATATGGGCTTTAAAGAAGCTGAACTTGGAGTGAGGTGCAACATCATTGCAAAGGTTAGGACAGCTGAATGAGTTGGATGAATTCCGTCTGAACACATATGAAAGTTTAGCTCTGTACAAGGAGAATATGAAGTTTTATCATGACTGGAAGATAGAGAAGAGGGATTTTCAACAGGGTGGCTTGGTCCTACTTTTCAACTCTAGACTTCATTTGTTTCCTGGCAAGTTGAAGTCCAAGTGGATTGGACCCTTCAAGGTGGTACAAGTTTTTCCTCATGCGGCTATTGAACTTGAAAACCTTGAGGGAAAATGGTTCAAGGCAAACAGGCAGCAGATAAAAGCTTACTTTGGCACAGTATAGGAGATTAAGACCATTGAAGCTTGGAGCATAGATGAGTTCATCCCACCTAAGGAGCTTGATGAAGTCTGAGTAATCAAGCAGCCTGCGTCGTGTCGCAATGTTAAATCATGGGAGGCAACCCATGAAATTGTACTTTACTTTTTGTTAGTTATAGTTTTAGTGATTGTAGAGTGTTTTGGTGAAGTCTGAGTAGCCAAAACACTTGCGTCATGCAACGACGTTAAATCAAGCATTGCTTGGAAGGCAACCCAAGGCTAACATTTGTTGTTTGTGCAGATGAGGAGAAAAAGTACACCATTGTAGCAACTACCAAAAATAACGACTTGGTGTATAGACCGTCCTTCGAAAGGATGGGCCGTCAGTCAAGTCGTGGTTTCTGGAGTAGCAGGAACAGGCCTCTGAAAATAGACCACGACTCACAGAAACAGTCTGTGTTCTCAAATGATGGACCGTCATCCAAGTCGTAGTCACTGGCCAGAAAACAGGTCTCAGATGAGGAACGACGTGTCATCAGGACGGGCCCGTGGTTTAAACCATGGTCTATCGATGGAGCCATCATCCCTGGCAGTTGGTGAGTTTGAAAACAACAGACAAGAGTCCAACAATAGACCGTCTTTCAAATGACAGACTGTCATTTGGACTCGTAAGTCCCAGGTACAGTAACAGCAGCTGGGTCGGCCCAATTTTAAATTTTTAGAACCCGGCTCGGCTGCTACCCACTTCTTCTCTTCTAAGGATAGTAACTGCCATTTTCAAAAAAGGAGAAGATCAAATTACTCCCTCCTTCACCCTTAATCCAACTCAAACTCCCAAAACTAATCCCCCAAAGCAATTTGTCACAACTCTTGCACGCACAAGGTCGGTCACACTGCACTCTTAACACACGAACAAGACTAGGATCATCAAAGGTAAGTTTTTTTTGTGTCATTCTTGTTATTCAAGCAACACCATCAATAGGGTATTGGTTTAGATCAAAATTTTCATTTGGAAACCCTAAATAACTGTGTGATACATCTGTATGGTGGGGTGTCTTTAATTTTGAATTAATGTGGGAGTTTGTTGTTGTGAAAACTGATTTAATATTGTAAAAATGAAGTAGGAGGGAGTCTTGATCATAAAATTTAGTTACCCAGTAATTACGGGTCCATCTACGGATCGTATTCCATCTATACGGACCGTAGATTGACTCGTAATTTCACCTTGTGCTTATAATCTCTTAATTCAAATGATGAGTCAACAGGATGGACCATAGTTCTAAACTACGACCCATCGTTGGACTCGTAATCACTGAAAAGAAAAGGAGGAAATTACTAAAGTCTAAAACTGGAAGATGACTCATAGGACGGACCCGTCATTCCAAACGACGGACCATCTTTTGAGTCGTCATCCCTGTACTGTAAACAATGCTGAAATTATTTTTCTTCTATTTATTTTTGTGATCATGCTTTGTACTAATAAGGTCTACCCCATAGGTACCATGCCTCCTAAAAGCACACTAAATAAGACCACAGCCAAAGACTAAGAGGCCCTAATCCAAAAATGTAGACAAATCCGAGATGAGGCCACTCAGTAGGAGGAGAGTGGTTTAGAAGAAGTCTATGAGATAGATTCTGACCCAGAGGCCATTCCCAGGACCACAAGGCAGCAAGCTAAAGTCCAATCAAAAAACACTCCTCCCCAGTCTGAAGAGGGAGAGGGTGAGTCTAGTGCAACCCCAGAAGCAAGTGGGTCCGAAGGGTCAGAGTCTGGAGAAGCTTCAGGATCTGGTAGCAAACCGGAAGAGGCGTCAGGCTCAGACTTTGACAGTGCTAGCCCAAGTGACAGAAGGGCTGCTAGCAGGTCTGGTGAAGAAGCTCTGACCACTACAGAACACCATGTTGATGAGGCTAGTCCCATAGATCCACCCTCCTTCAGATGCAAGAATACCATAGTACGGGATCAGGTTTGCTACCTATTGAGGGTACATCGAGGCTCTACCATGAGGGTCGGGCACTGAATGACAAAGGGCACTTTGGGTGGAGTATTCATGAGGAAGTTGAGATCCGCTCAACTGGTTTATATGATATGGAGGACGTCAAGGATTTATATGATCACTACGGCTTTTAGTGGATGAGTCGGCCGGGTGGTCCATACAACCCGGTAATTGTCCGTGAGTTCTATGCTTCCTACGTAGCTACTTTGATGAACAAGTGTGAGAAAGGGAAGAATCTGAGGTCAGAGCCAGCCCTTTAGAGAGTACAAGTTCGGGGGGTACAGGTCGACATCTCAGAGCGCACCATCCAGCGCTTCATCTATAGCCCAAACTTTGTAGCTCCAGCCTCCCAGCCAGACTTGGATGCCTGGATGGAGCAGGTTAGACAAAAGAAGATACCTTATCATTGGATTCCTCACTTATCATAGATGGCAATCCATCTTGGTTGACAGTGAGTATACCAAAGATCGGCAAGTCTTCGCTGAGTGTAGCTGGAAAATTTTCATGGGCAGTGGTCAGACACTGGTTGGTACCTACGACAGCAGATAACAATCTTACTTTTGACTTGGTTGTTTTGGTTATTGTAATCATGGCCCGATATGATATTATTATTGCCCTCATCATTGCAGAAGAGATCAGAGAGCGGGCATTGCGGCTGTCCACCACCATTCCTTTTCCATGCTTGATCACTCAATTGTGTTAGGCGACTGAAGTGCTCAAGATGCCGGGCGTCGACTGGACCATACATTCTTCCAGCTTTCAGTATATAGCCTTGATTCGAGACACCACCAACCTAGTGGCATGGGCTAGAGCTTATACTCCAGCAGTTGACTTTCTCGATCCTAGTGGTGATTTGCCACCGGATGCATTGGTAGTGTTTGATGAGCAGACTAGACCGGCTTCCATACCATCGACATCAGCAGCTGGCCCATCTTCATCGGCTCAGTCTGGGCCATCCAACAGCCAGGGTCAGTCACATGTATTCACTAGCGAGGTATTTAGCAAGGTCTCCAAAGCGGCCTTCCATGCAGAGGAGCAGATAAAGCAGTTTTCAACTTTGGTGAAACTGCTGATCCGACGTAAGATAGCAGATACCATGGTTCCAGTCCAAAAGTCGATTGATATTCTGAGTTCCATACTAAACACCATTGAGATCCGGGTAAATGATAGGTTGTGGAACTTGACCATACCAGACCTTACAGTCATTCTCACTGAGCTTGCAAAGGTCTGGGCTAATGTAGATGAGATCCAGAGGAGACAAGTGCCAGATATACAGCTACCGCCGGTTGAGACCGCGGACGAGGATTTTATTGACTTATTGGCACCCTCTCTACCTCGTGAGCCGATTACAGACCCCGCACCTGCAAAGAAGAGGAAGCAAAAGGACAAGAATGTTGCAGGTGATGATGCCCTGTTGAGTCCTAAATCTCAGAAAAAGAAAGAGGAAAGAGCTGCGAAGAAGGAAAGAAAAAAGTTAGAGAAAACAAAAAGTTTATCATTGGCAGAGCATCAGATAGAGGTTTATGGCTTGGGCCAAGGTGGCTCAAGGAGTGGTACTATACCTTCTTTAGACCCCAGTGTGGGAGTGGTTGATATTGGAGCTGCTCGGGCAGCTGTTACTGTTGATGAGAGAAATGTGGAGGCAGCCTCAGTTGTTGGAGAGACTACTACGGGCACCAATCCTAAGGGCCCAAAGGATGCGACACCAGACACCGGCACTTAGGCGCCACAGGTATGTTCTCACCCCCTATGTCTTGTATTGTTATTAGTACATTGAGGGCAATGCACATCTCTTTTTGGTGGGGTGGGGATAGTATGGGGTGTTTGTTGTTTTGATGGGTCTCTTGGAGAAGTCTGAGTAGCCAAGAAACCCACGTCGTGCTGCGATATTAAATCAGGCACTACATGGGAGGCAACCCATGAGGGTACTCACAAGGTACCTGAATCCTTAGGGTTTTCTTGCCTGTGTTCTTTCCCTAAGGATTTTTATTCCTGTTGAACCGGCACGTTTAGTATAGGTTGTATGTAGTAAAAGAAGAAAAGGAACTTAGCGCAGTCTATGATATGATTTTGAAACTGGATTTTTGATTAAAAATGGAGACCCCCTCCAAATTTTGTGCGACATGATTGTATCTGTACTTGATAGACTAACCGCTATGGATCTGTGTATCTGAAATTAGGATTTAATCGACTTGATGAATGGCTTAAGCTAGAGCATGAACCTGATAGTTAGCATGTAATCGTTGACTTTGTGCCATGTGTGTGTGAGCTTGATTTGTTTGGCTCTTGCCTTGTGTGCCAATCTAGAACTTGCCCGGTTAGTCCTGCCTAGGTTGTAGGATAGTTGTTTAGGAAAGGATCATAGGCCATCTTTGAATTAGTCCACTCTATCCCAAATGACCGACCAAATGATGTAAATACCCTTTTTGATCCCTAATTTCGAGCGTAAATTAACCCATTTTGTTGTTAACCTATTCACCTTCCCCGTTTATTTACAAACATTTAGTTTGGCCCTGGTCCCTCCTTGAACATCGTGTACCTCAACTCAGGCAAATTGCCTAAGTTGAGGGTGGCTACTGTAGAGGTGAGTGAAGAGTAAGGATATGAAAAGAAAAGGTTAGTAATGAAAAGGATAAATAATGGGTGCGGCAGGTTTGTTAAAGAAAAGAAAAAGAAAAAAAAACAGTTGAGTTTGAACCAAGCCGCACCCGTCACTTGTTGAAAAATAAAAGGGAGAAAAAGGATGAAAGGAATAGAATTGGTCCGATAAGTTGAAGAAAAATAGTGTAGTGTCAAGGAGGTCTTAGTCACTAATTTCCATATCTACCATACCCGTCCCCAAGCCTACGTTACAAGCAGAGTAAAGTCCTATAGTGATCCTAACCAAATTGTTCGAAAACTGAGGCACAAAAAATAAGGGCAAGCCTATGGTATTGTGCACGCATTGCTTGAATACCTTTTTGAGTGCGAGTGTTTAGTTCAGTCCCCAAAATATAATTGTGTTATTGTGTGAGTGGGACTTCTTTGTAGTGAAGGCACTAGAGCGATGTTTTACTGCTAACTGTTAGTGTAAATCTCATATGTGTATGCCAGGTCATCTATTGATAAGTTAATGTCATCCTTGGATCCCGTTGTGTTGTCTTGATGAATGGAACATATGCACTGATATTGGTATTGAAAGAAGAAGGGGGGTACTTGTTGTGTATTGAATTGATGAAATAAAAGACTGCCATAGTTCCTGATTTTCTTTTGCTTAAGCGTCGTTTAGTTTTGTTTTTGTGTCAGTTGCTTGAGGACAAGCAAAGATTCTAAGTTGAGGGTGTTGATGTGCCGGGATTTGATGGAACTTTTGACGCTTAAAACATGGGATTTTTGGGAGTTCTTGAGTACATTTAGTTGGATTTAATGTCATTTGTTAAGTGTGCAGGGACAAAGTATGAATTTGAAAAGAAAGCCAAAAAGTTGCATTTCTGGGCCAAAAAGAGGCCACCACGGGCGTCACTTCCACGACGGCCCATGGGGTAGGACGTCAATTTGAGTCAACAAAAGATGCCAAGGTTGTAGAGCCCGAGACCTTTTCGATTAGTTGACTGGAGTACAATACTTCACGAAGTTTGATTTGCGGTCGGGGTATTATCAAATGCGTATTACCGAGGGTGAACGCTGGCACGATGCCCGTGGAAGACGCGATGGGGCATGGCCTTACCCGTCAATATGCTCCAAGAAGATATGCTGATAGCCAAGGAAGGATGATGGTCTCCCCAACGTCCCATCACCAGCCCGATGTCCCGTGGGAAGTTGCCCATGGAAACCAGGCAAGGGAGCTGGAAAAGCACCAAGTTGGGCGACGTGAGATAGTGACGGGCGTCGCAGCTGTGACGTCCCATCGATTCCAGCCTGTGAGAACGTGGCACTAATTTTTTTTGAAGACCTAAATAAGGTCGACGAGCACCCACGACGCCCGTCGCCTCATCAATGGCTCGTGAGGCAGCCCATCGGATCAGCCACGTCCAGCTACTCCCAATTTAATTAGGATTTGGCTTCTTTGTCTATAAATACTTTACCCTAGGTTTTATTTTACGGTTGTTACGTGTGGTTACCAGTGTTCACGAATTATTTCAAGTTACTTTCAAATATTTTGTTACTTTGATTTTAGTATTGATTTCGGACACAAGTTCTTGGTATTGGAGTGTTCTTGAGATTGTTCTTCAAGATTCCGGTTTTCTTTATTCTTATTTGTAAGTATCTCTTGATGATTTCTCAAATAAATATTAATTTCATGCTTATGAACATGAGTAGCTAAATCCACAACTAGGATTGTGGGAACCATGAAGGATTAACGAAGTAGGTTAGATACTTAGGTAATCTAGGGAGGTGTTTATGCATGTATTGTTCATCCCGTCGCTTTGATTGCTTTTTAACGGTGCGCAAAGTTAGAACTCGCCTTATCCTTACTTGCCGGACAAAGGAGTTAAAGGATGGGAAAAGGGGTGTTAACAACGGGATTTGAGGCTATCAATCCTCATCTAATAGCTTGACCTTGTCGGGGAATAGCTAATCTGGGATCAAGGGTAAGGGTTAGTAAAGCGACACCCGCATCCAGACCAAAGCGTGTGGAGAAATTCACCTAGTTGTTGGACCAAGGAATTAGGTGAACCTAACTTACCGATTCTGCATACTAAGCACCAAACTAGTGTACCAAGTACAAAAGCCTTACTAAGTTATGATCTCATGGGGAACACTACCCTAGTCACTTCTCTTATTGATAACAACTATTGAAATTAATATCTGTTACTTGTTACTAATCTAAGTTACTGTCATTATTTGTTACTTCAACCCCCCCCCTTGCGGGAAATAAATGATTAAAAGATTGAGTAAACACTGATTGACCCTAGTCCTACCATATTCCCTGTGGGATCGACCTCAACCTTTAGTTGGGTTCTATATTTGAACAGCGGCCGCTTTATACTTCTTTTGGAGGTGTAATTTGGGTGCATCAGGCATCAGATTAGTGATCATGCTAGTCATGCCTCTATACCCTAGTAAGGTATATTAGGTCCTTTCGTTGGGGTTTATACATCAGACTCTATGTTTATCTCACATGGTTTATGTCGGTTAACAAACTCTCCCACAGACTTAGACTCATTAGATAGGTACTTGGCCCTCAGTTCAATTTAGTTTTACTGCCTTTCACTATGACTTTTTAGAATATTCTTGCATTTCCGATTTTATGCATCTTATGATTTTGGGTCATTGTACTACTAATATAGTTTGCATGTGTATAGATGATCCATATTTTTGCATGTTCAGTTATATTTTAGCTTTCATATCCCGCATGCTCAGTACATTCAAAGTACTAATCATATACTCTTTTTGTTACATCCTATCATGATACAGGTTCAAGCATTTAGGCTCAGCATCGTAATTAGTATGATCAACGGATCAAACTTCAGCGACTACTAGTGGTGAGTCCTCATCATTCGAGGACAAACTTTTATTATGCTTTTTTTCTTTAGTACTTTCAGTTTTTAGCATTTAAAGTTAGCTGGGGACTTGTCCCAGTAGCTCATCAATTAGTAGAGGCTTTTCAGACATAGAATCAGACTTCATCTTATTCAGTTGTTTTTACTTTTCAGACTTATTACTAATTCAGAGATTTTCAGTTAAACTCTAAAACTTATATTTTTTTCAGTTTAGCTTTTGTTCTGTCTTTATTTCTCATAATTGCTTTAGCTTATTCCATGCCATGGGTTAGCTTAGGGTTACTCGTGACTCTAAGCATCATATTACATCTAAGGTGTAGGCTCGAGGTATGACAGCAAAACATAGAACATAGGTGGATTCAGGCTCAAAAAGTACTTAACCCTTCCTCCACCTACTATAGGCACGGTTCCAAGACCTAAATGTTGTTGTTGGGATACTAACAAAGTAGTAAGCATTTGAATAACATTCTTCATAGACCCAATATTTGCAGCAACTACAGCAGGGTGAAGCTTGTGATGGCACTTGGTTTCTAGTACTGGCCTCTACCACAATATTTTCTGTCAGAGTAATAGGCTCACTAGCTGGGCACCCACCCAATGCTGCTTTAAGAGCACTGGTGTTAGTCGGGTTAGAAACTCCAACACGTGTCAATATAGTTTTCTGTGAGGCACGAGTAACAAATGTATTAGAATGATCTAAAGTGAATTTCAAGCTCTACAACACAATCTAGAATCAAGAAGAATGAGAAACACATAAGATGTCTTGGGCATCCCTCAGTCTTGTAGATGAATAGGCTACAAGAGGAAGACCCCACTAGATATAGCTCAACAGACAAATCATAGGAGACGTCTAAACCTATGGCTCTTATCCAAGCTTATCATGCCCCAAACCCAACCCTGGTGCAATAGGTATCAAATGCTCTAAATAAAATATTGGAAGCATCTTATATATATGATAATTCACACAATTACTCGATCATTGTTTGTTTATTTACTTATTTTAATCTAATTAATATAAATGATTCAATTTAAATCATGGCAATAATTATTGAATGAAATAATAATAACAATGATATAAATTATGTAAATATTTGTCTAGCGGCTGAATATAACAATGATCCCCACTAAGTCAAGCAATGCCTCATATAGTATCCACGACACAACATGTCTATTTACGGAGCCTCTATGAAAGAATAACTAAATTGAGATGCAACTTAAGAAACTAATAAAGCAATAAAGTAGAGAGTCTTATGATCAAGACTATAGGCTCACCAATAAGTTGTTTGAATGCAAGTTCTCCTAAGCGATGCGATACAATAAGTCATGAAACTCTGTAAATTATTTAATAAGAATTTTCACTTTCAGTTTATCATGTTTAACAATCATGTAAGGAACATCAAAGACCATACATTTCTTAAATCTATCATGCCACTCACATGCGAATGCAGTGCAAACACGCCATCCCACTCATGGGGATGACTTAAAATATCTCACTAAAAATAGAGGCATCTCTTATTGGCATCCCAATATAAGGGCATCCCCAAAAAGGGTCATCTCTTACAAGCATCGCAATATAAGGCATCCCAGAATAGGGACATCTCTTATAGGCATCCCAACAAGGGGCACCAAACACAACTAATTTTGAATCATGACATATCAACCGAAAATAATAAGTTATGACATATTAATCACATATCATGAATCATGGCATGGTGGTCGAAATTCTTTCAAAATTATTATCTCATAAATAGATGTATATCAATCATTTTTCAGGTTTGAAAACCATGTTTAGAGCTACTAAATCATATTACAAGTAAATAAATCATACATAAAGCAATAATCATGCAAAAAAAATATCACTTTGAAATCAAGTTCAAACAATCCCAATTAAGGGAAAATCATGTACATATACATAATTCATAATATAAAATAAAATCAAAATACCCATACTTGATGTGAGATTGTATTTCATGCACATAAAGTCTTTTTAAAGACCTCTTTATAGTTAAAACATGGTTGAAGGAGATATAGTTGTAAATACCATACTTCACGAGAAGATTTTAGTTGAAAAAATAGACATACTTCAAGAGTGAGTTTTGGAAATAAGACATACCTTAAAATCTTGCTAAGAATGCCCTAGACATGCTTACAATAGATCAATGATAGATCTCTAAGAATACCAAGTAATCCTCTTCAATGATTAGAATCTAACTCTCGATATCTACAAATTAGAATGATGATTTTTGTGTTAATTTGCGATAAACTTTATGTTATAATCAAAGGGATTGAGTAGGAACTAATTGTAGATGTTTGAGAGAAGAACCAGGGTATTTTCTCTCTAAAAGTCATCTAAATGGAATGGAACTTCAAAGCTATAGATGTATTTATAGATCCTAGACCAAGTCTTATAGGGATTAAGACACCTTATTGTCAGGTGAAGCCTAGAGTGAGAGGTCAGGGCTTGTGGAGCAAAGCCCAAGGAAAGGGCCTGCCTCATGGGGCAAGGTCCAAGGCAAAGGCTTGCCTTACTCTCATCTTTACTGGGAAAGGTCACCCCAATTTTGTCATTTAGATGATTTTTCAACTTTTGCATGATAATTTTATAAAATACCCATAAGTTTTCATACGAAACTCCAATTTACAAATGGTTTGAACCAAAATTTGATTTCCCATCATTTGGAATAGGTATTTAACCTTACACATATGATTACTCATCATTCGGGTTAAATCACATCTATTTAGCTAGTTCACATAATCCAAACCTATTGAGTGCTACTATATTATTACTTATCATTGTGTTGGGTGAAGGGTTGGCATACCTATTGGTTGATTTTGGTAGGTTTCATCATGACCTTTGATTTTTTGTCATGACAATTTGGTATTAGAGCACTTAGATTCACCAGTCTCATAAGTACAAGAGCAAGTATCTAGTTGAGTCTTAAGGATCAGTACAGTGACGTCTGTATATATCTTAGAGAGACTATAGCACATTTTAGGAAAAATTATTCTTTTATTTGTTACCATGCGTAATTAGTTATTTCTTGAGTTTTAAACTTCATATCTTATTCTCTCATAGATGATGAGGATGAGGTCAACTGTGGTTGGAGCTGAAGTGCTTGCACCTGTTGCTACGGCCCCTACATGAGGTTGAGGAAAAGGGAGAGGTAGTGCATGAGCTACTACACCTTCTCGTGGTCATTCTAGAGCAACGTCACTTGAGTCTGAGATTAATATTAATTGAGAATGAGACATATTCTCTTGAGGATATGGCACCATCTTAAGTTGCACATAGTTTTGTATTTACGTCGGTATTATAGGATACCATGGTTCATATTTTGAGTTTTCTTGAGGGTATATATCATATGGAGGTTCTACCTATTACCTTAGATATTTCTCAGGGAAGAGTCGGGGCTCAAACTCTATATCAGATATCGGTATATGGTTTTCAAACACCAAAGGCATAGCAGTTGCTGTTGTATCTCCCTGCATGGATGCTAGACTATTGCATATTTTTCTCCCCATCCCATGTCTTGTCCACTAAATTCTATAGAGGAGTAGAAGATGTTTGATCATTTTGTTTGGATGAGTCCTCCCTATTTCCCTAAAGATCTTAAGGAAAATGCTTATCAGTTCTTAGTTAAATGCCATGAGAGGTTGCATAACCTTAGTTTAGTTGAGTCACATAGATTTGATTACACTATAGTCTAAATGGTAGGGTCCACTAAGTAGTGGTGGAGGTCCTATTTGGATTATAGACCAGTTGGTTTATCTCCTTTGTCATGGACTCAGTGTTTAGAGGTCTTCCTAGGGAAGTATATCTTTCATATCTTGAGACAGAGAAGGAAAGATTAGTTTGAGGGACTTTAGTAGGATGGCATGTCACTTAATATGTATGAGGTGATGTTTCGTTCCATAGACTATCATGCATTGATGCTTCTACCCACTGAGGCAGAACTGGTTCTGAGGTTTATGAAAGAGTTGATCACTCTGATCTTTTTGGCTTTTTGTCATTTGGTATCTTCTAGGTCTTCCTTATAGTATGTTATTGATCATTCAAAGGATATTGAGATGATATATTTCAGGCCTATGGAGGCATGATAAGAGGGCTCATAGATCTTATGGCTTCTATGGTACTTTATCCAGGGGATGAGATTATTTAGGTAGAGGTCACAATTTTTAGTCCAACAGACCTACTCATGCAACATTGTAGGCATCAAAGAGTGGTCATTCTAACTATAGTCCGAGTACAGGGTAGGTCTCTTAGGGTTCATATGCAGGTTCATAGGTCATGGAAGATATTCTAGTTCATTTATACCATCTAGCAGCCTATGAGTGGTGGAGGATGCTATCATTGTGGTGAATTAGGTCATTTTGCGAGAGACTGTCCTAGGCACAGACATATTGAGATGCAACAGGGTTCTCAAAATAGTCCCACATGACTCCAGCACCACTAGCTAGAGGAGGTGCATAAAGTGGGAGGGGTAGTTCACGTGTTTCTAGGAGAGAAGCCTAGACAGGATGAAGAGGTGGTCATGGAGGCACACGTGCCCATTGTTATGCATTTCTAGGTACGCTAGAGGTTGAGGCTTTTGATGCAGTTTACATGTACTATTTTGGATTGTTATTGATTGGCTTCATCGTTATTTTATCCAAGCCTTACATATTCTTATGTATATGCATACTTTGCTTCACGTTTAGATATGTTATACGATTTCCTTATGGTGTCTATACATATTTCTACCTCTGTGGGTAATTCCTTAGTAATGGACCAAGTGTATCGATCCTGTGTTATGACTTTGATAAGATATGATACGTGGATGATTATTCTGTATATAATGAATTTTGATGTTATTCTGGGCTTGGATTAAATGTCTCCTTATCACATGGTCATAGATTACCATGCTAAGACCGTTACTTTGTACATGTCGAGTATTCCGGTATAGAAGGCACTATTAGCAACAAATCAAACAAGGTGATAATGTTTCTTAGGGAAAAGAGGATAGTGGAGATGGGGTGTTTGGATTATTTGGTGCATATTAGGTTGGATGAAGTTTCACCATGTATTTGACTATGATTTTTAAGAATTATAGATTATCAAATATTTTTGAAAAATCAGGTTGGATGAAGTTTCACCATGTATTTGACTATAAGTTTTAGGAAATATATAACTTATTTTTAAAAAAATATATGAAACATTATTTATACCTATAAGTTTAGAAAATTATTAAAAATACTCATAAGTTTGACATAATTAGCCTCCTAGAAACTATTGTATTCCAGTCAAATAGATCAGGTCCCCACTCTTGTTTGTGAAAATGAACTCGGATGGATCATGTGTTGGTAATTTATGTGGTGGTGGGGGAGTAATCAGGGACTCACTGGGCAGATTCATCATGGCTTTAATTCTCCCATTAGGCCATGACACCAACAACTTAGCTGAGGCGTCTTCCTTCTTTTTTGGGCTTAAGTGGTGTATGGATAATGGTCATACCTTTGTTTTAGGAGAAACAGATTCACTACTCCTTTAGAATTGTATAAATGACTCTTGGGGGACACCTTGGAGGATACAGGAAGAGGTGCAGGAGATCAAGAAACTAGTAATTGACCATGGAGTGATTACTAGACACTACTTTAGAGAAGCTAACAAAGTAGCGGACAAACTAGCTTCCATGAGCCATAACACTGATGTAATTAAAGTGTATACACAGTATAGAGACTTACCCACACCTATTAGAGGTTTGCTAACTACTGATAGATGGCTAATTTCCATTATTTAGAGTCAAGAGGGGAAAACCAAGAAGGCTCCAATATGAGCCTCCTTGAAGATTTATCCTTTATGCCACTGTTTTTGGGCTAATTCTTTTGGTTTTCTTCATATGTATGCATCTTCTATAGAAGGCTAGGCCTAGTCCTCCTTCTTCATAAAAAAAGTTTGACACAAAATTATCATTTTTATAATGAACTAGATAATACATTATTCAAAAATCATACCATGATATTTTAATAGAACTATTAATAATATATTTATCATCCATTATAATTAGTTACGAAGATCCATCTATGCAAAAATAATAATAACAACAACGGTAATAACTAGTTATTTTTTAAAATAATCTTCTCATATTCTACGAACAATCTCTTTAATAAGAATATATTTAATGAAGGGTTGAGTAGATAGAATTATAGTTGGATCAAAAATTGATGGACTTTTTCTTTTATAAAATATAAAAATTTGGGGTAAGTTTTAAGATTTTAAAAGAACCAAAAAATTAGATTTTGATCCCAAAATCACTTATTAAATTTTTTTGGGAGCTTGAGATTTTTGCCAAAAGTTGACAAATATTTGCCAAAAAAATTCTCAAAAACTACATGTAATATCTATGGTCAAACAGATCCATAATATTTTTTTTGGGGCCAAAAATAATTAAAAAAACTCTTTTTTAATAAAGAAAATATGTATTCATCACTCATATAAAGAGTTTCAAACTGGGACTAGCTAGGCAATATAGCACCTATTCTGTCTCTTTCATAAATTGAAATAATAAAAGTAGAAAAATTGAGATACATCATCAAGCTACCAAAAATACCTATATCACATCTATCTTTTTAAACTGATTTGTCACTCCATTTACTTCTCCATATATGTGCTTGATCGACCCCCTTCTTACTTCAGACAATAGGAAAAAACTTTTTATTCCCTGTGTCGAGTTCTAGTAATATTCTAACTATATAAATTTCATGAATTCAATTGATTGTTTAGAAGGTTATATTAAATTACTAACTATATGAGTTTTTATTTTTAATCATTATTTTAATTTGAGATTAAAGAATCCAAATTGTATTTTTTGATTTTAAATAATTGATAAACTTAAATATTAAAAAAAAAATTTATGTATTTGAAATTAATTTTATAAAACAATATTTTTTTGTTTAGATAGGAAATGCTAAAACGGCCGGAAAGGTGAAGTAAAGACAAAAATTTTAATTTGAGAATTTTGTTGTAAAATCAAGAACAAAAGAACAATAATATAAACAAGAAATGTAGAGAAGATATGAGAGATCAAGAAAGGAGAGCTTTTCTTATTCTTCCAAGTATCAAGTGTATCCAATATAAACTTCTATACCTCTATTTATAGTATTACATAGAGGCATACAAAAGGTTAGTTATAAACATGACATTAACTATGGAGGTTATGGAAAAAAAGGTTATGGGGAGAGGGAGTTACACTCATAATAGTATGTGGAGTAGTGGAGGATTAACTATACATTATGAAGAAGATTAGTGGGAGTAACTTCTTAGAAGTTATGGACATTCACATAATTATATTATTTGCAACACTCCCCCTTGGATTTCCATAGATGATGTGTCTCGTTAAAACCTTACTAGGTGTTGTAAAACTAAACTAAAAGAGTAACAATATAAATAAAAAAGTAGACAAGACATGAAAGATAGAGAAGAGAACTTTTCTTATTCTTTCAAGTTTTTTCCAAATATCATCAAGTGTATCAAACATCATGCTTAGGACCTCTATTTATAGTATTATATTGAGGAACATAAAAGGGTGCAATAAACATGGAATTAATCTTTTAGGAGGTGGAGAAGACAATGATGTTATGAATGATCAATGAGGAGGTGAGGGTTACTACTCATCAAGAAGAAGTTATGGTGTGGAGGTTACTATTTATCAATAAAATTATAGTGTAGACATCCACAATACAAGATGACAATATTGTGTTACCACACAATTGTTTACAACACTCTCCCTTGGATGTCCATTGATAGATAATGTGCCTCGTTAAAACTTTACTAAAAAAATTCAGTGGAAAAAAAATCCTAGTGAAAGAAAAAGAGTGCACATATCTTATAACGCACATTGTTTGGTGACTCATTAAAAACCTTGTCAGTAAAACCCATTGGGGCAAAACCTAAGCCAAGGAAAAAAGAGTGCAATGCGTATTTACTCCCCCTGGTGCAAACATCATTTAATATCTTGGAGACGACGCATCCCAATCTTGAATTTCAGATTCTCAAATGTTGATGTTGGTAATGTTTTAGTGAACAGATCCGCTAAATTATCAACTGAATGAATTTGTTGAACATCTATTTCACCTTTCTTCTCGAGATCATGAGTGAAAATAAATTTTGGTGAAATGTGCTTTGTTCTGTCTTCTTTAATGTATTCTCCCTTCAGCTGAGCTTTACATGCAGCATTGTCTTCATACAATATAGTTGGAATATCCTTTTTCAAAGGAAAATCATATAATTCCTGAAGATGTTGAGTCATTGATCTCAATCAAACACTCTCGACTTGATTTATGAATAACTATTACTTCTGAATGATTTGAAGAAGTGGCAACTAATGTTTGCTTCATTGAATGTCAAGATATAGTTGTTCCCCATATGTAAATAAATAATCCATCTGAGATTGAGTTTTGTGCGGATCAGACAGATATCCTGCATCTGCATAATCAATCATCCCTTGACAATATTGGTTAGAAATAATCATCTATACCAATATTGAATTTCACTCAAATATTTTCACAAAAGTGAAATTATGTCTTTCTTGCATATTAAAAAAAATATTATTTCATGTATAAAAATAGCAGTATATATAAGTGCACCAATTGCACTAAGATATGGTATGTGTTAATCATTTTCATGAGATCAAAATTTATCTTTCTTTATGTTAAGTGATCTTACAACCATTAGGGTACTATTCAATGGAATCGCTTTAACCTTTTTAAATCTTTCGTGGATTTTCATATAATCTTTGTCGTCTAGCTAGACATAACAATCATTCTTTATACGCATTCAAGTTTTTCATCTATTGCTAGATTGAAAGAAACCTCATTGCATCCACCAATAGGAGAATACATCTCCAAACAATAATGCCATGACTTTGTGAGAAAAATCTTTATGCCTCGAGGCACAAAACATACTTTATATCTTACGATCTTACATTTCGCATAATAATCTATTTGTATCCTACTAGCATTATACTTTAGTCTATAGACTAAGTCCATACCATCACTTTTCAAGTGAAATAAAATATACTTTAATTGCGTATTTTATCTGGCCAATAATTTATCTGTCCATACTGTTTGACAGATTTAAATTCAAGATCCTCATTACCGTTTATAATAGTGAGTGCTACATTATATCAAAGATACCATCAACTGTCACGATCCAAAATCGGGCCATGATGGTGCCTACGTAACCCCCCAGTAAGCAAGTCAAACTCAATAATGCGAAAGACAATAAAGCAATTAAAGTAAGAAAAAACGAAAGACGTACATGAAAAGGATAGGGCCAAGAGCATATATATATATACATACCAACTGTAGCAAATATACAAAAGATGGCCCTAAAGTGACCAAGACTGACAAAACATACACTAGAACTAATCCGGACATGGTGTCACTAGTACAAGAGCGACTAAAGTAAAGAGTAGCTATACAGTAGACTCTGTCTATCCAAAATATAAAATATAGACAGAATATACAGGATGGAAAGCATGTATAGTCTCCAAGGCACCAGGAGCTCACCGCGATCCGAACTGCAACAGGCCTCGAACGAAGGGAGGATCAGTGAGGGTGGCTCGTACTAGGTTCTACATCAGTAAAAGATGCAGAGTGTAGTATGAGTACCAAGACAATGGGTACCCAGTAGGCATCATAGGCCAACCGAGCGCAAAAAGATAATATATAAATATAAATTACAGGAAAGAAGCTAAAATACAGGGATCCACCTAAATCTAGTTATAAAACAAAACAGAGCCAACCAAACCAAATAGGATAAAGTAAAGGCAAGATCAGTTCCAATCAATCAGTAATCTAAAAGTACCAAAGTCAATGCAATGCAATGGAAGATAATGAAATGTATGAATGCATAATAGTATAAACCCGGAATACCGCATCGGACACTCGAAATAACGCATTGGGAGTCCAGAATACCGCATCAGACTATAGATATATATATGCATAAAATAGTATTTTCTCTTTTTCCTTCCAAAATCTATAGTAAAACCCAATATAATTCATTTGAAATCCAAAAATCACCATAGCCGTAGTAAACATCATTTTGAACCAAAAACCGTGAAAAATACTTCATTTCCATATCAATAATATGCAATGCAATATGAGCATGAAACATCAATAGAGGAAAATGACACACAACAAGCCAAAACAGGATGAAATACCCTCTAAATCAAGAGAAATGACCTGGAACTCCGCCTAAATCTAAGCTATGGCCTCAGGCCCACAGTTACACACAACAGTAGAATAAAGCGGATAAAACAGGAAAGAAATAGCAAAAAATCACAAAGAATCTCTACTCTACCTCTAAAACCTCCTAAAAGCAACCTAGGGATTCTAAGCTAGCCATAACGATACTACAAGCTCCTAGGCTAAGAATAAACATAATAATTCTAAACAATAATCCAAAATGGCCAATTTAAAGCAATAGACAGGATTGAAGCCTAAATCTACCTAAATTCCAACCTAACATTCCAGTAACATATTAAAATATAGAATCTAACCAAACTCAGTCTAGAAAGTAAACTATAACCTACCTCGGAGCCTATCTGCAAATACGAACAATCACTCGTGTGCCTTCCCTATTCGAACAACCTCAGAAAGTTGTCACGCTAACAAGAATAAGATCCAGGTGTCAAGATGAGAAGAATGACACCCATATTGCTATCGGAAAAATCAGGTCAGCAATTGGGTTTGAAAATGACCCTTGGGGCCCGCACAATGAAATAGAAATTAAAATTTACAATTTGGCTTGCGGTGGGTTGATGTGCCGCCATTTTACGGCACTTTCGACGCCTCTAAACTAAGAACAATCATAAGTTTTCAATCAACCATAGTCGTTTTTGATGTTTTATGTTATGCTTTCAGGAAAGGGAGACAAACGTGGAAAAGGAAGGAATTACGAGCAAAAATGACGTTCTGGATAAGAGTGACGGTTTAAGTGACGGTCCGTCAAGTGGGTGATGGTCCGTCACCGAAACCGTCACCCTGAGGCAGCACCACTGCCTAGTGGTGATGGCCACCACGACGGTCCGTCAAGGTGGTGACGGTCCGTCACCCAAACCGTCACAGTAAGGCAGTCCGCTACGCGGAATCCGAACGTTTTTGGGACCTTGTTTCCTGGACTCCTATAAATACCCTATGTTAGGTTTATTTTATGTGTTGCTATTACAAATTCATTACCCAATAGTTCTAGGATTATTTTGAGCGAGTTTGAGAGGAAAACACTACACAATCACGTTTTCTTCTTGATCATCTTGTTCTTGATCGTTCTTGGGATTTTAGACTCTTGTTCTTGAAAAGCTTGAAGCTTGTGTTCATCTCTTTTGTAAGAACTCTTTCTTATTATTATGAATACTATTTCTTCATTCTTTCGTTTTGCAAACATGAGTAACTAACTTCCCACAACTAGGGTTGTGAGAGCCATGGCAAAAGTAGCAATATAGATTCCGGGTAGCGTAGGGTTCAATCTTTATGTTGTCACGTGGTTAATCATTCACTTACTAACGTTTCCTAGTGGTTGCAAACATTAGAACATGCCTAGGTTTAATTTGCTTGAGTAAAGAAATTAAAATCGGGAAATTTGATTAACTACAAGGATTCGAGACTCCCAACTCTCGTCTCATGATTAATGTTGTAACTAGATTAATATACTTGATGTTTAGGATTGAAATAATAAAGTTCACCTTTTCAAGTTTGAGAGAATTGAAAAGGAAATTTGTCTAATTGGTTGAGAAACGTTTAGACGACACCATGAATTCAATCACATCGTGATATACATATAGAGAGAACCCGATTAAGCCTTGAGTCGAAATTGTTACGACGCCATGGTGAACACTTCCCTAGTTCACTCTCATATTGATTATTAATCGCACATTATTATTTGCTTTGGTTAAATATTGTTCACACAAAACCCCCCAAATTTAGAAACTATCGACTACTAGTCATTTAATTCACTATCGATTTAATTTGCACCTTATTCCCTGTGGGATCGACCCCAACCTTAGTTGGGTTCTATATTTGACAGCGACCGCTTACGCTTCGTATTTGGAGTCGTAATTTGGGCGTATCAAAAAGTGGCGCCGTTGCCGAGGAATACGGTTGTTTATTAAGTCCGGTGTGTTTATTTGACTCTTAGTCATATTTCCTGCTTTTATTTTTATTTGTTGTTTTTGTTTATTACAGGGTATATAGTTGTGCATGCCGAATACCCGACGCTCGGGTGAACCAACACTACCCTACGACCCCGAGCTCGCAAGAACGCTAAGGCTAAACATGAATGTACAACAGGAGGAGGCAGCAAGGCTCGCTGTAGAACAACTGGCTCAGCATCACTTGAATGATGAGGATATCGACTTGGATGGAGCTGGTGCCATGGGCGCTATTGCGATTCCTCCGCTAGCGCCCGGGGCCAAGTTCAACATTACTAGCACGATGATTCAGCTGTTGAACTTGAGAGGAGTGTTCCGTGGAGCTGCTGGTGATGATGCAAATCGGCACTTGATGAATTTTGTGGGTATCTGCAAGTCATTCGAACTGCCTGGAGTAAGTCAGACCGCGATTAGACTTAGGTTGTTTCCATTGTCTCTATCTGATGAGGCAGCGTTATGGTTAACAGATCTAACCCCCGACTCTATCACAACTTGGGGAGAGTTGATAGGAGCTTTTCTAGAAAGGTTCTTTCCTCCCTCTAGGATGATACAGTTGAGGGACGAAATTAGCAAGTTCAGGCAACAACCTCATGAGGCGTTACACGAGACTTGGCTGCGGTTCAAGAAAAAGCTGGCACAATGCCCAAACCATCAATTGATCGAAGATTTCTTGATGCAGACATTCTACAGGGCACTGAATTCGGCTACCAAGCCGACGTTGGATAACGCAGCAGGTGGAGCATTTATGGGTCTCACTTTTGCCGACGCCACAGCTATTTTGGACAGGCTCACCAAAACCAACAGGGCCTAGCATACACGTGATTCAGAAGTAGCAGCTAGCACTTATGCAGTTGGTGTGTCAGCAGAGCAGCGCAGAAAGGAGGAAGAACGGGACCAAGATATGGCCCATATGAAGACGCAATTGGACCTACTGACAAAGCATTTGATGTCAGGGGGTATTGAGAAGGTGAAAGCTGTGGGTTCACAAGGTTGAGCAGCAGAGTTTGAATCTGATGAGGAGGCGAATTATTTGGGTGGTTTCCAGGCCAATGGCCAAGGAAATCAAGATCGGAACTATCAGAAGGACAACTACTATGAAAAAGCTAGCTACAGAGATCGCGATCAAGGGAACTGGAAGAATAATGCTGATAGAGGTGGGTTGTATGTACCACCTGGTAATCGGGACAAAGCTAGCAACGAGGCAGGGACGTCCAAACTAGAGAGCATGATGGCTAAGATGCTGCTGAAAGTGGAATCTACTGACTCCGGGGTAAAGGAGATGAGGACTGAATTATCAGCATTGAGTCAGTTAGTGGATTCACATTCCACCTCGATCAAGCAATTGGAACAGCAAGTGGGTCAAATCTCGGCATCTCTAAATCGAAGGAGGACAGGTACCTTGCCAAGTGACACCATTCAAAATTTGAGGAATGACGCAAGCTGTATGGTGATCACTACAAGAAGCGGTAAAATATTATCGGAATCACATCCGGTAATTCGGAGTCAAGAGGGTGATATCGCAGAAGAAGAGGCGGTAGAGGAGGCTACCCAAAAGCCCGCGGAGGAAAGCAAGTAAGCCGAAAAGCTTCCAACTATGATGCCTCGGCCACCGCCTCCTTTCCCGCAACGTTTGAAGAAGAAATCGGACGATGGAAAGTTCCTAAATTTCATGACCATGCTCAAGCAGGTATCAATAAACATCCCACTGGTGGAAGCACTTGAACAAATGCCCGGATATGCCAAGTTCATGAAGGACTTGATTACCAAGAAGAGGTCAGTAAGCTTTGAACCAGAAGATAACCTTCACCACTGCAGCGCTATTTCTTCAAGATCATTAGTGGAAAAGAAGGAAGACCCAGGTGCATTTACTGTTCTCTGTACTATCGGGAAGCTCAACTTCGGAAGAGCATTATGTGATCTTGGTGCTAGCATCAACTTGATGCCGCTAGCAGTTTACAAACAATTGGGTTTGGGAGCGCCCAAACCAACTACCATGAGGGTGCTAATGGCTGACCGTTCAGTAAAGCAACCAGTTGGAATATTGTCTGATGTGCTGGTAAAGATCGGTAAGCTTATATTCCCAGCTGACTTTGTGATCTTGGATTGCGAAGTGGATTTTGAATTTCCCATAATCTTGGGATGACCTTTGTTAGCCACGGCAAGAGCATTGGTCAACATGAAAAGAAACAAACTGACCTTCAGATTGAACAACGAAGAGGTCAAGTTCGATGTGTCCAAATTGATGAAGCAACCAAGAGACATGAAGGTGGTCGCGGTTTTAAATGTTATTGAGGAAGCGCCTGCGGAGGTGCATCTAAAGGAGAAGGGTTGTGTTGAGACCCGAGTTGTTATGAGAATGAAGTTGGGAGCGCAAGAAGAGAAACCTGTAGAGGAAGGCAGTGAAAATAGATCAAGGAAACAAAAACACCGCAAGAGAACCTGCAAAGAAAGAGTGAAGAAGTTGCCGCGACTAGCTACGAAGCCGATAAAAGAGGGCGTTGGAACGCAACAGAATGGGGTAGCTGGCACCTATTCCATCGATTTCGCCTGCTATAGAGACCCTGGAGGTCTCCAACATCATGCCAGACACTGAGTCCTAGGGGCTTCATAGGTATTCCTTTCTCTCACAGTTTTAGTTTTCACATGTATGCATTGGGGACAATGCATGAGTCTAAGTTGAGGGTGTTGGGTTACCTGTGAGTCTTTTACCACCGAGGGTTTTTGTTGCCGTGTTTCTTTTCCCTCCGGTGTGCTATCTAGTAGAACCGGCATGTTTAGGTTGTCGTTTAAATTTCAGTTGTTTTTAGTGTCTATAGCAAGCATGGCGTTTTGTGTTGAAAATTTAACTAAAAAAAGGAGCCCCCTCTGAAAATTTCTGATTTCTTATGTTTGAAACAATTAACTGTCTGGATCCTTGGATGTCATTGTGTGGTTATGATTGGAATAAGTATGCTTAAGCCGAGTGACTATTTTGATAGTTGGTAGTGGTATGGTTTCTTGGTGCCAAGTGTGTGTGAGCGTATTGTTATAAACTCTTACTCTGTGCATGCATCTAGAACTTGCCCGGTCTATTTTGTTAAGTTTGAAGTTGGTTGCTTAGGAAAGGATCACAGACCCTTTTTGTGTGCAGTCCACTTAGCCTATAAGACCGTCCAAATGCAAATAATCCCTTTGATCCCTGTTTGAGCCATAATTGACCCTATTCTTTCGATAACCTGTCACCATTCTTTTTAACTTTGAATCCCTATCTTGGCCCTGGTCCTCCTTGGACATCGTGCACCTCAACTCAGGCAATCAGCCTAAGTTGAGGGTGGCTACTATAGAGGTAAATGAGAAGAAAAATAGGATGGATAAGATTGGTTGCGAATAGAATGAAAATTCCGGGTGTGTGTCTTAGAAAAGATGAAAAAGAAACGGAAAAAAAAAAAGATGAAAAAGAAATAAAAAGAAGTGTCAAAATAAAGAGGCCGCACCTGTAGCTAGAAAGAAGGAAATAAAGAGGTGAATAAGGATGGACAAAATAAAGTTATGTGGAAATAGTAGGTCGGTGATTCCAAGGAGGGTTTAGTCACTATTCCCCAAACGTATCCTACCTGCACCCGAAGCCTCATTACAAGCCAAAACAAGTCCTGTAGTGATCCTGAGTGGCTTTCTGAAGAACTGAAATAGAATAGTAAGGGCAAGCTTATGGCATCGCATGTGCATTGTTTGAACTCGTTTGTGAGTGTGAGCGTCTTACCTAGTCCTAAATCTTGTGTGTGGGACTTCTTTGTGGTGAGGGCACCAAGATTTCTGTATTGTCTATTGACTGTTAGATATAGCTGTGCGTGTGTATGCATAATGTTCTATCATATCGGAATGACATGTTTGGATCCTTGCAAGTTAATGTTTCATACATTTGTGTGCTACTAGGGAGCTTGATTTGAAATCGAATAAGCATTGAATGACCATGAGTTGCTAGAGACACGAGTTTGTTTTCTTAGTTGAGTCGTCGTATTATTGTTTTTGTGTCATGTTGCTTGAGGACAAGCGAACGTTTTAAGTTGAGGGTGTTGATGTGCCGCCATTTTACGGCACTTTCGACGCCTCTAAACTAAGAACAATCGTAAGTTTTCAAGCAACCGTAGTCGTTTTTGATGTTTTATGTTATGTTTTCAGGAAAGGGAGACAAACGTGGAAAAGGAAGGAATTACGAGCAAAAACGACGTTCTGGATAAGAGTGACGGTTTAAGTGATGGTCCGTCAAGTTGGTGATGGTCTGTCACCCAAACCGTCACCCTGAGGCAGCACCACTGCCTAGTGGTGACGGCCACCATGACGGTCCGTCAAGGTGGTGACGGTCCATCACCCAAACCGTCACAGTAAGGCAGTCCGCTACGCGGAATCCGAACGTTTTTGGGACCTTGTTTCCTGGACTCCTATAAATACCCTATGTTAGGTTTATTTTATGTGTTGCTATTACAAATTCATTACCCAATAGTTCTAGGATTATTTTGAGCGAGTTTGAGAGGAAAACACTACACAATCACGTTTTCTTCTTGATCATCTTGTTCTTGATCGTTCTTGGGATTTTAGACTCTTGTTCTTGAAAAGCTTGAAGCTTGTGTTCATCTCTTTTGTAAGAACTCTTTCTTATTATTATGAATACTATTTCTTCATTCTTTCGTTTTGCAAACATGAGTAACTAACTTCCCACAACTAGGGTTGTGAGAGCCATGGCAAAAGTAGCAATATAGATTCCGGGTAGCGTAGGGTTCAATCTTTATGTTGTCACGTGGTTAATCATTCACTTACTAACGTTTCCTAGTGGTTGCAAACATTAGAACATGCCTAGGTTTAATTTGCTTGAGTAAAGAAATTAAAATCGGGAAATTTGATTAACTACAAGGATTCGAGACTCCCAACTCTCGTCTCATGATTAATGTTGTAACTAGATTAATCTACTTGATGTTTAGGATTGAAATAATAAAGTTCACCTTTTCAAGTTCGAGAGAATTGAAAAGGAAATTTGTCTAATTGGTTGAGAAACGTTTAGACGACACCATGAATTCAATCACATCGTGATATGCATATAGAGAGAACCCGATTAAGCCTTGAGTCAAAATTGTTACGACGCCATGGTGAACACTTCCCTAGTTCACTCTCATATTGATTATTAATCGCACATTATTATTTGCTTTGGTTAAATATTGTTCACACAAAAACCCCCAAATTTACCGGAAACTATCGACTACTAGTCATTTAATTCACTATCGATTTAATTTGCACCTTATTCCCTGTGGGATCGACCCCAACCTTAGTTGGGTTCTATATTTTACAGCGACCGCTTACGCTTCGTATTTGGAGTCGTAATTTGGGCGTATCATGGGTTAAGAAACTCATGCTCAAAAATTGATCGTGAATGGGGCTCGCTTCAGGGCTCAAAACAGACCCAAAGTCCTACTAATTCAACGGAAATCACAAGGGAAAAATGACAGAATTTAACAAGATTTAACGAGAATTACCAACGGAAAAGAGGAGAGGGACAGAGGGGACTTACCAAATGAAGTATGCTAAAATAAGGGGGCTGGAACCGGAGCACAAATGATCAACAATGGAGAAATAATGAAATGTTGGAGGAGAAAACAAAGTGGGAAGCTTAAATAGCTATCTGGGGTCCCTCATCGCGATCGTAAGGGACCCCACGTGATCGCGAGAAAATGCAGGACAAACCATCACGGTCGCGATGGTCTAGTCATATGATCGCGTAGAGCAAGCTAGACTGGGTCCCGACCTACTTCATCGCGATCGCGAGGAGCAACCCACGCGATCGTTATGGTTAGAAAACTAGACCATCGCGAATGCGATGGCCACCTCGCGGTCGCGATGACCAAACTGGTCTGCAACTTTATAGCGGCAACCAGCAAATCACAAAGGCCAAAAAGTCTCCCGATGAATCCTCAGGATTCATTTGGAGCCCTGTGAACACAAACCAACCATGCTACCCTACCAGAAACAGCATTCTGGACTTAATAGAATCGAAAAAACTCCCAACGGAGATTGTTTTAATGAAAAGTGGGCCCCACACCTAAAATTGACTCGAAACTCAATACCCAAAAACAAGTTTAGAAGCCTCGAGACCCGAGCCAAAGGTCCCACTAGCCCAAAGTCAATATTCTGAAGCTAACAGCGCTGACAAAATTTTCATCCGAGGCTGTCTTCTCCAAATGTTGACCAAAGTCAACCCCATAAGCCAAACCGACCTAAAAACATAGAAAGCAACACAAACCCAAAACAAAAACTCTCGAACCCAGACCAAGGGTCCCACTAGACCAAAATTCCCATTCCAGAGCCAACAGAATTTTCAAAATTTGATTCTAAGCATGTTTACCAAGAAAGTTGACCGAAGTCAAAGATTTTCTAAGTTTAAATTCTAAAACAGGGAAATAGTTATAACAACCTAACAAACAACTCGGGAACCAAACCGTCAGTCCTGGCAAGTCATGATTGACCTGTAGCCGCTGAGGGAAAAACTCAAAATGCAGAAAAAGCATGAAAAATTGAAAATGACCTGGAGGGTCATTACAACATCCACTACTAAAAGAACTTTTGTCAGCGAAAGTTAGAAAAAGGATCGTACCTGAAGACTCAAAAAGACTAGGATAACGGGTCCCCATGTTATTCTCGATCTCCTAAGTAGCCTCCTCGATAGGACGATGCCTCCACTGAACTTTAACTGATGGAATCTCCTTGGACCTCAACTTCCTAACCTACCTGTCCAAAATAGCAACAGGCTCCTCCTCAAAATCTAAGGACTCATCCAACTGTACCGACTCCAACTAAAGCACGTGAGACTTATCCAAAATGTACCATCACAACATAGAGACATGAAAAATAGGATGCACACTGGAAAGGGTAGGAGGCAAGGCCAACTCATAAGAAACCTCCCCAATACGATGAAGGATCTCGAATGGCCCAATGAACCTAGGACTTAGCTTACCCTTTCTCCCAAACATCACCACGCCTTTCATGGGCGATACCTAAAGGAACACACTTTCACCAACCATGAACTCTAGATATCGAAACTCTCCAGTCAGCATAACTCTTCTGCTTACTCTGGGCAGTGCAAACTCTCTCCTGATTGACCCAAACTCTATCCATAGAATCACAAAGTAAGTCGGTACCCCACGGCCTAACCTCAAAAGCATCAAAGCAACCTATTGGATATTTGCACCGCCTACTATACAAAGCCTCGAACGGAGCCATCTGAATGCTAGAATGGTAACTATTATTATATGCAAACTTTACCAAGGCCAAATACTGGTCCCACTGACCCTCAAAATTAATAACACAGGCTCGCAATATATCCTCCAGAACTTGAATAGTATGCTCCGACTGACCATCTATCTGCGGATGAAAAGTGGTGCTAAGCTCAACTCTAGTACCCAACTCTCTCTGAATAGACCTCTAGAAATGTGAAGTGAACTGAGTACCCCGGTCAGAAATGATAAAAACTGGCACACCATGCAAATGGACAATCTCCCGAATATAGATTTGAGCCAACCTCTCGGGACTGTAGGAAGTCTAAACCAGCAAAAAGTGAGAAGACTTCGTCAACCTATCCACAATAATCCAAATAGCATCA
The DNA here is from genome assembly GCA_003996215.1 of Jaltomata sinuosa. Classification (NCBI taxonomy): domain Eukaryota; kingdom Viridiplantae; phylum Streptophyta; class Magnoliopsida; order Solanales; family Solanaceae; genus Jaltomata; species Jaltomata sinuosa. Next base: position 196,186 of record QJPP01007354.1, read on the forward strand.
AATCTCCACAAAGTACGTGGCAAACCGACTACAAAGTCCATAGCTATTTGCTCATATTTCCACTGCAGAATGGGTAGCCTCTGAGATAAACCACCTGGCCCCTGGTGCTCAAACTTCACCTGCTGACAGTTCAAGCACCTAGATATGAAAGCCGAAATATCCCTCTTTATCCCACACCACCAGTAGTGTTTCCTCAATTCACGATACATCTTAGTTGCCCCGAGATGAATGGAATATCTAGAACAATGTGTCTCCTCCAAGATCAATCTAACCAAGTCACCAACTCTAGGAACGCAGATACGACCCTTGATCCTCAAAATACCCTTTGAATCTAAAGTCACCTTCCTAGCCTCACCGCTCACCACCTTTTCACAAATGATCCTCAACCTCGCATCAACAAACTATTATGCCTGAATTTGCTCCAACAAGGAAGATCTAGCCTCAACACAAGCAAGGATACGGCCCGACTCAGAAATGTCAAGTCTAACCAACCTGTTATCCAAGGACTGGATGTCCCAAGCTAAAGGTCGCTCCTCTATCGCTAGGAAAGCCAAGCTACCTATACTCACTTCCTTCTGGCTCAAGGCATTCGCCACCACGTTTGCCTTTCCTAGATGATAAAGGATAGAGATATCATAGTCCTTTAGTAATTCCAACCACCTACGCTGCCTCAAATTTAGATCCTTCTGGCTGAAAATGTACTGAAGACTATGATGGTCAGTAAAGATCTCACAGTGCATGCCATAAAGATAATGCCTCCAAATCTTCAACACGAAGACTACCGTTGGTAACTCCAAGTCATGTGTAAGGTAGTTCCTCTCGTGAACCTTCAACTGTCTGGAAGCATAAGCAATAAACTAGCCCTACTTCATCAATACACAGCCCAAACCAATACCTGAAGCATCATAATATATGGTAAGCCCCTGACCCTCGACTGGAAGAGTAAGAATCAGAGCTGAAGTCAACAAAGCCTTGAGCTTCAAAAATCTCACCTCACACTCATCTGACCACTTGAAGGGAACATTCTTCTGAGTCAATCTAGTCAAAGAAGCTGCTATAGAAGAAAATCCCTCCATAAACCGTCTGTAATAACCAGCTAACCCAATGAAACTACGAACCTCGGTAGGAGAAGTAGGCCTAGACCAATCACAAATTACTTCAATCTTCACCGAATCCACCATAATCCCATCCTTGGACACCACATGCCCTAGGAATGCCACAGACTCAAGCCAAAACTCACACTTAGTGAATTTAGCATACAACTGATGGTCTCGCAAGGTCTGAAGTACAACTCTAAGATATTGCTCAAGCTCCTCTCTACTCCTTGAGTATATCAGAATATCGTTGATGAACACAATCATAAATGAGTCCAAGTAGGCACTGAACACTCGGTTCATCAACTCCATAAATGTTGTTGGGGCATTAGTTAGCCCAAAAGACATGACTAGGAACTCATAATGTCTGTATCGAGTCCTAAGTGCAGTCTTTGGGATGTCAGCAGCCCTAATCTTCAACTGATGATAACCGGACCTCAAGTCAATCTTAGAGAACACCGCTGCACCCTGTAGCTGGTCAAACAAATCATCAATACGCAGCATCAGATATCTATTCTTAATTGTCACCTTATTCAACTATCTGTAGTTAATACACATGCGCATAGACCCACCCTTCTTCTTCATAAACAGAATCGAAGCACCCTACGGAGACACACTAGGCCTGATAAACCCCCTACTCAATAGATCCTGGAGTTGATCCTTAAGCTCCCTCAACTCAACTGGTGCCATCCGATATGGCAGAATAGAAATAGGCTAAGTGCCCGACTCAATATCAATACCAAAGTCAATGTCACGCTCAAGAGAAAGATCCGGAAGATCAGAAGGAAACACATCCTAATACAAACCATAGGAATTGACTCAAGAGAAGGTATGGTGGCACTAGTATCATGAACATAGGCAAGATAGGCTAAGAACCCCTTCTCAACCAACCACTGGGCGCTCAGGAAAGATATGACTCCCCTCGGCATATGGGTATCGGCACCCTTCCATATAATAGGAGGGATACCAGGCATCCGTAGAGTAACGGTCTTGGCAAAGTAATCCAAGACCACATGATAAGGAGACAGCCAATCCATGCCTAAGATCACATCGAAATCAACCATATCAAGTACAACCAAGTCTACGCATGTGTCGTACCCCAGGATAGTCACCACACAAGCCCGATACGCTTGATCCACTACTAAAGAATCTCCTACTAGGATAGATACACGCAAAGTCACAGGCAATAAATCACAAGCAGACTCCAGGCGAGTAGCATAATAAGCAGGTACATAAGAGAATGTAGACCCCGGATCAAATAAAGCAGAAGCAAACTGACGACAAATGGAGATCGTACTTGGGATGACAGCATCTAAATCCTCATCCTCTTCCCAGCCGGGAACTGCATGCATGTGGCCCTGGCCACCATGACCATCTGATCTACCAGACTGCGGACCACCTCTAGTACCCTGGGGACTACCCCTACAACCTTGTGAACCACCTCTAGCTGGAGGTGCTGGAGCCCTGGGGGCCTGAACTAACTGATCTTGTTGCCTAGGGTGTTGTGACGATGGACAGTCTCTAGCAAAGTGGCCTATCTCGCCACACTCATAACAACTCTAACTAAACATACTCCACTGGAAAGACCCGGCTGAATCAGAATAACTACTACGACCTATGGACCCAGAATGAGCACCTCGTGGAGCAAGAATAATACTCTGGCTACTCTCACCCTCAGAAGTCTATAATGCTTCCTGAATAGGACGCTCAACTGGAATCGTTGCTGGTGCTGACATCTACCATAGTAGCCTCTACCACAGTCATGTGAACCGCTAAAACTGCCCTGATAGTGGGGCTTCTTATCGCTGCCCCCTTGGGCTTCGTGAAGAATGCCCTTAATAGTACGGGTATGATCTACTACCTCCAGAAAAGACTGACTAGATGCTACCATACCCTCTGTAGCCAAGCAAAGCTGCAAAGTCAAGCCTCGAACAAAATGGTGCACCCTCTCATGCTCGATGGGCAGAATCATAGTGGCGTGTTTGGACAACTGGTGGAAGCAAACCTCATACTCAGACACAGTCATAGATCCCTACTCTAACCCAGAGAACTGATCCATCAACCGCTCCCTCATGCTATGTGGTATAGAATTAACTTTAAAAATCAGAGAATTTTGGGTAAAAAGTTCCTATTAATATTTCGAGAAGATTTTAAAGGCATTCAAAATATCTGCTAATTTGTGGTTATCCAGACTTGTTTAAACTAAGTTATTTGACAAAACTTGAGAAAAAAATTAGATTAATCATGATAAGTATAACTTGATGAAAATAAATGGGGAAAACGCTTTTAAAAGAAAGCATATAGGATTAGTTTAAGGAAAACATGCTCTTTTGAAACAATTCTTTAAAGCATAACTTGTTTTCACATGAAGGACACGGTAAATGATTTAAAGAAATTTAAAGAAGAAACGTCTACTCGTTTGGGGTAAATTCAACTAAGTTAAATGAAGATGTTAGAGTTAGTGACAAATAAACATACAAATAAATCTGAAACTACATAAATGAAACAAGGTAAAGGGAGAAGAAATTAATTGAGCCTTTAGCCCATATTCGCTACTGGGCTTTATCCTATTTTTCTTTAATTTTGGCCCATTTTGGACCGTTGTTGCTGCTATCTATTACTGGGTTCTTTACCCATAATGTTGCTTCCATTGCAAGGACCTGTATATTAGTTTCTGCCTTCAGATATTTGCTGCTCGTAGCCATGGATCAGTCCATTCAGGACTTGGATGGGCTGACTCGATAATGTTGTTAGGTCTCCAACCAACGAAGAGATGCAAAGAAGGGTGAGTCTCGGGGACTCAGGCAGTTCATGTAAATAAAGAAATGATAAGAATTAGCTTATGGCAAGCAAGGCAAATCTTAACTATTTATAAAGAAGGAACAAGCATTTCAAAGTAACAATTTTTTTACACAGAACACTATGGAATCAATAAAATAGATCAATTCACCACATGTTTATCTTCATAGAGCAAAAAGAACCAGATTAACATACTCGGGCCTCTTCTTAAAGAACTTGATTAGTCACTATTCTATTCTCATTTAAACATAGTAAAACTGATCTCTATGCCTTATCTAGTCTCAAATTGATTTAAATTGATACAAAAAAATAGTTTCTACAGTATTATCTTTGACCTGCTTCAAACAAAAAAATTCATGTTCACATTCATAAGCAAATAGTCATAAACAGAACTCTTAATCGTTTCTAGGAAACTTGAGCAAAATATGATCTTTTCAGCGATAAGTTTTGACAAAAGGAGATAAAGAAGACTCTCACTAAACTTATGCTTATGAAGGACAACCAAACAGCCACAAACATTTCAACTACGAGCAGTCGCAAACATAGAGTTATGATCTAGACACTATTAGCTACTGCATTGGGTTAATGCCAGTATATCAATTATATTGGGTGAAAGAATTACCCACACACAATCACGTGGTTTATATTAGAACAACAAATAAATGATGACCATATTCTCACTACTCATTCACTTGTCTGCACTAATAAAAAATAATAAACTAGATAGTAAAGGACACATTTAATCCAAGAAATGAATCATTGCTGACTATTTTGAAGCATGAGCAGAGAAATAATTCTCCTAAACAAATATTATCCATCTCTTAACAAGTTAGGAAATTATATACATGGACTCTAAACCATGACTTTAACAGAACCTAACCTTACTTAAAAATTACAGGTTGAAACTTCAATTAACAAAGGTGAGCAAACTACATGTTTCGATGAAGCACAAAATATCAGCTTTGACACAATATTGATGCTTAATTTTAAAAATTATATATAGCTTACGGAGAGGATTAGATGTGATCATATGAAGACATAACCAACATTGGACACCAACTTCAAAACACATCAACTCTATGAAGTAGCTAAAATAGAAGAGTCCGATACTTATTTAAAGAAAATAGTAGAACAACAAGTTATCAGATCACTCAAAAATGGAACCTCCCTTTGCACATGGATTTGATTTTTTCAAGGAAGAGTTAAATATGCTAAAAGTAAACACCAAATTAACAGGTGAGATATGTTCGAGGTGAAAGAACAGTGAAAACATATGTGAGTACAGAAACACAAAATGAACGCGATTGAAAACTATTCGTCTATCAATAGTACATAATATTACTATTATCCAAACTCAAACCCAAGGTTTACAGGAGGAAAATCTTAAACCGAACCACATGTATTTATATTTAGGACTTATCGCTCAAAGGAGTGACACGAGAATTCAAGGTATTTAGGAGCAACCAACGAGAACCTGAATTAATATTTAACTTCATCTAGAGCTCAACTGAGCCTAGGATCAACTCATGTCTCCCGAACAGACGAAATCATTAACATACAAAGCATGCAACAAATCATACCGATTTAACCATAATATTTCCTAAGGTAACCTAGATGATTAAATACCCAAACTGTAGACGACTAGATGAGCCATTCATACTCTTGCTAAAACAGCAATAACAAACAGAAAAGAAATTGAACATGAGTAAAATTGTTCTAAGCTATCCATAACGATACTACAAGCTCCTAGGTTAAGGATAAACATAATAATTCTAAACTATAATCCGAAATGGCCAATTTAAAGCAATAGAAAGGATTTAAGTCTAACTCTATCTGAAGTCCAACCAAATGTTCTAGTAACATATAAACATATAGAATCTAACTAAACTCAATCTAGAAAATAAATCGTAACCTACCTCGGGGTCGAACTGCAAACACGAACCATCACTCGTGTGTCTTCCCCTTCTGAACAACTTCAGAAAGTTGCCACACTAACAAGAATACAATCTAGGTGTGAAGACGAGAAGAATGACACCCATATTGTTATAGGAAAAATTAGGCCGGAAATCGGATCGAAAAATGACCCTCGAGGTCTGCGCAATAAAATAAAAATTAAAATTCACAATTAGGCTCGCATTGGGTTAAGAAACCCATGCTCAAAAATTGAGCACAAACGGGGCTCGCTTTGGGGCTCAAAACAGCCCCGAAGTCCTACTAATTCAAGGGAAATCACAAGGGGAAAATGACAAAATTTAACAGGATTTAATGAGAATTACCAACGGAAAAGAGGAGAGGGACAGAGGGGGACTTACTAGATGAAGTATGCTGAGATAAGGGGGATGGAACCGAAGCTCAAATGATCAACAATGGAGAAATAATGAAATGTTGGAGGATAAAACAAAGTGGGCAGCATAAATAGCTGTCTGGGGACCTTCATCGCAATCGCACGATTGCATAGAGCAATCACACAATTGCATAGAGCAAGCTGGATTGGGTCCCAGCCTGCTTCATCGCAATCACAAGGAGCAACCCACACGATTGTGATGGTAAGAAAACTAGACCATCGCGAATGCGATGGCCACCTCGCGATCGCGATGACCAAACTGGTCTGCAACTTTATAGCAGAACCCAGCAAATCACAAAGGCCAAAAAGTCTCCTGATAGACCTTCGGGGTTAATTCAAAGCCCCGTGAATAAGAACCAACCATGCTACCCTACCAGGAATAGCATTCCAGACTCAATGGAATAGATGAAACTACCAATGGAGATCTTTTTAATAAAAAGTGGGCCCCATGCCTAAAACTGACTCGGAACTCAATACCCAAAAATAAGTCTGAAAGCCTCAGGACCCAAACCAAAGGTTCCACTAGCTCAAAGTCGACATTCCAGAGGTAACAGCGCTGACAAAATTTTTATTCGAGGCCATCTTCTCTAAATGTTGACCAAAGTCAACTCAATAAGCCAAACTGACCTGAAAACATAGAAAGCAACACAAACCAAAAACGAAAACTCCTGAACCCAGACCAAAGGTCCTACTAGACCAAAATCTCCATTTCGGAGCCAAAGGAACTGTTGGAATTCGATTCTGAGCATGTTTACCAAGAAAGTTGACCGAAGTCAAAGATTTTCTAAGTTCAAGTTCTAAAATAGAGAAATGGTTATAACGACCTAACGAATAGCCTGGGCACTGAACCGTCAGTCCCGACAAGTCATAATTGACCTGTAGCCGCTGAGGGAAAAACTCAAAATGCAAAAAAAGCATGGAAAAACAAAAATGACCTGGAGGGTCATTACATTAACGGTCATTTGATATCAATTCCATTATGACATACATATCGAGATCGATCTCCTCTTTTTCATCACTTTCAGGTACCTGAACCTTTGCCAAGATCTTATGAAGAGTTATGTCATGGTGCTCTTTTAAAGCATTTACCTCATTACCATGACCATTTTTATCATTTGCTCTTCTCCTTCTTCAAGGAGTTTTACCTTTGGAATCGATTAGTCTATCACGCTTCAGGCATGCCATAGACCCTGTCCTTCAAGGACTTCTCATTGGAGCATTTACAACTGAATTATAGCATAGGGTCAGCAAATACATCTGTCAATTAATTTTCAACATTTTGCAACTGAATTATCTCTTGAACATCAAGTTCACATTTTTTTATGAGGAGCTAGATATTTCATTCCATCCATTTCAGTTGTTAATCATATCTCCCCCTAATGTTAGGAAATCTAACATTCACCCAATCTTATTTGGGGATCCATCTTTGTGAGTGGTGGAGCAATTAAATTAAATACCACACATTTAAATTTTTAGATGGAATTATTTGGCTCTTGACCCTGAACCGACAATATAAGGAAACTTTATTGGCTTGATGCATACAAGTGTTGCTACACACATCTCATACCAAAAACAATTTTGGGAGATTTATTCTTATAACCAACGGATTATCTATAATTGGAGGCACACAATTTCTGCTAAACCAACGAACATTATCAACTTTTATAATTTGGAACCATGCTCTTAATTTAACAATTTGAGAAAACAACCTTGCAAATATTAAATTGCAAGTTGATGGCAAAACGTGTGTGACCAACCATAGATGCATCTCATTTAATAATAAATGGTCCACATGGCAGATGAACAGGCCTATATTCACCTTGTTATATGTTCCAAAAATTTAGGGGTACAACCCCCAACCTTAGACGATATAATATTTTATCATTAGAACAAGCAACATAAGAGAATTTTTGAAGAATCTATTATTTCTTCAATGTATTCTCACTTATTTTTGCATCACATTTGAACCGGGATGGTCAACTGGTCATGCCAACTTATATATTTCTTGTAAAATTTAAGTTTACTATCGCATGTGATTCTATCACCATGCCCATATTTGTATCAACAAACAGAAATAAAATGGTAGCCTTTCACATAAATATTTAGCCATTTCGATTCTAGTAATATGAAGATATAAAATATTTCCATAATTTATAGTCTCTCAAAACAATTATAATTGTCACGACCCAATTTCTCGATTATGATGGCACCTACAACCCCCGCTAGTAGGCAAACCAATCCCCGTAGCCTGGAACGGTTAGTAATGGACTACCTTCTAACAATTTAAGCGGAAGAACAAATAAATAAGCGGAACCAAGGGAACAAGATGAATAAACCGGATAACAGGAGTAATATAAATACAAAGAGGAAGCTAAACCAAACCCAAAACCTGGTATCATAGCGTATAGAAGCCCAAACTACATAAGGTACAAGGGTCCAAAAGAAATATATATACACAAGCTATCTTCGAGTAGTAACAGAGTGAAGAATATACAAAAGATAAACTAAAGTCAAGCTCTGAACGCCAATGAGCTCACCCTCAGCCTGGATGATCCAAAAACAGCACCCGCATGAGTCTTCGGCGCTCTAACAGTGATGGCCCACACTAGGATCTGCACCAGGAGATGCAGAGTATAGAGTGAGCACCAAATGTGAAGCATAAGGTACCTAGTAGGTATCATAGGCCGACTGGACATATATAAGGTAAAAGATCAATAGCAGACAGAGTAAAAGTAAATAGTCACAGAAATTAACAAAAAAGTACACAAGAACTAGCCCAGAGGGAAGACAACAGAAAGCAATATACAAGGCTAGAGGGTAGAACATATACACAACAGGCACGGGTGAAAGTAAGAACGACGCACCTGGGATCCTCACAAAAATAGTATATATGCATTAGTTCTAAAAATGGGCAGTATACCGGTAACCTCAAGTATAAGGAATGGGAGAGAGGAATAAAGGTAGACATGCTCGAGAAACAAAATCAATAACCAAGCTAATCATGAAAATCTCAATCCAGAACTAACAACCTTACGGTAACCAATCTCATACTTATAACTGTAATAAAGTAACAAGAGTCTACCTATAGTCCTCCGGCAGCCCATACAACCGGGGAACGCAAACAAGTAAAAACAAACCCTCTAGCATTCCATACTACCAGAGCGTACAATTAACAAACAGCGAACAAGGGTGAAATCTCAAGCAATGAATGATATGATGCATGATAACCTCAGGGTGGAATAAAACTTTGTATGTACCTCCTCCGGTGCCAATCGGGCCCAGCAGGTTAGTTCCATGGAAGGACACAGGCCGTATACCTCTACTACACCATATACACTCCCCCTGGCACACGCAGCCCAAAGCCTCAGGCCCAGAGTACCAAGGTCCATGGAGGTCTTGGACCTCATACTAAAACTCAGAATCAAAACGTGTCCTCCGAAATCGAGTTCGGGTTCAAGCCAGTGGCTAAGTATCAAATATGCATGCCTAGACCCTGTCTAAGACTAAACCAGTAAAAATATGTCTCAAAAACCCCTCCAAGGGCACCCGGGCATAACCGGGTCTAAAACAGTAGTAAAATATTTTAGATGCTAGACCCGATCAAGCCCAAAGTCATTTCAAATCAGTAAGAAAACTCAGCTAGCACTTTAACCCGGTCGAGTCTAGCAATAGTAGTAAGATCATGATATAAACCATATTTTAAACTCCCTTTTACCCCCAAGAAGATCCACATATCAAGTCAAATCATTTCCAAATCCAATTTCATTAAAAATGGGTCCCCGGGGCCATGCAAGTTTAAGAAAATAGTCTCAGTAGACCTAAAGCCCAAACAGTAGTAAAATGTGGGAAAATCTCTTTGTATGCATGGAAATGATATGATCAACACACAATAGCTGATAAGCAGCTCACAGCAACCTATCGGCCCTGCAAGGGCTCCTGAAGCTGCTCAGCAAGCATAACCAGCCTAGAAGGATAATTCTATGTCCGGGATACGCGGACATTCCCAATGATCCCACCGTCTATGTTAAAGAGTCAACAAGACCTCACAGGACCACAAGGGTAAAAATATCAAATAATAAGAGTACTACACAAAATGAAGGAAAGAAATGGGATGGATCATGGAAAAGCGGTCACGGTCTGTGGTACTAACCTAAGAACCCAACATAAGGACGCCAACTAGTACAATTTTACCCGATATATGCTATGTCTAGGAGTTTAGACCATAACCTACCTGTCGTCCAATGACAAGCTGCGGGAATGACGATATCCAGGGCTGAGCTACTCTGAGAAGTTCTGAACGAGAATTAAACTATCAAATTCATGAATAAAACATTAAAATGAGTCTAACAATACCCATATGGCTACAATTGTAGCCGGGTCGATATCTGAGTCAAAAGTGGGCCTGCAGGGCCCATACCACAAACCCAAAATGAAAAGAACCACGATGACCCCAACGATGCCAAGAAGGCATGCTCCAAATTTAAGACAATCGGCCAAGGGAAGGGCGCCAAAACAGCCCGCAAAAGTTGGGGTTTAAAGAATAAAATTTCGAAAATAAAAACAAAAATTAAGCAAGAATTACTTACCACAAGGATGGAATTCAGGCCAAGATAAAGAATTCTTCACCCTCACGAGCATGCACAAGCTGAGGGAAGCCACTAAACGAGAAATTCCAAGCTTGGAAGAAGGACAACAATGGAGGAATTAAGAAAATTCAAGTGAGGAAGAAGCTTACCAAGAGACGAAGAAACACGGAAAATCCACAAGCAATTGATTCTCTAAGATTCAGAATTGACTTAGAGCAAAATGGTGGAGAGAAATTTGAGTTTTAGAGTGAGCAAGTTTGAGAAAGAAAGCTGGAAAAATGAAACAAAAGAAATTTATAGTTGCTGGAAAATGGCCAGCGCAATCGCGCTGCTTGGGCGCCGTTGGCGCTGAAGGCTGGCCTGCAACTATTTTTCTGCAATTTTTGAAAACTCTTCGGGGAATTCCGGCCACATTTGAAACCCGATATTCAAAAACCAATAATGCTAATAGAGTGGAAACGACGTTCCAAACTCAATGGAATTGATGAAACTTCCATACGAGGTCATTTCAAAGAAATGTTGACCCAAGTCAACACTAACAAAAAGGAACTCAAAGGCTCGAAATGAGTCCGGCTCACCCGGAATCCAAACCCACCACCTTCCTAGCCCAAACTCAACATTCTGAAGCTGATGGAATCGTCGGATTTCAAATTTGACACTCCGATCATCGAAAGTCACCCAAATTACACTTTCAACTCCAAATGGCCGAAAAACTGAGAAAACAACACAAAACCAACACCGGAAGTTCTCAGGCCTCAACTAAAGGTCCAACTAGATAAAACTCAGCGCTCCAGAGCTAACGGAACTGTCAAAATTCAATTCTGATCACGTTATCTAGGAATGTTGACTAAAGTCAATAATATTCTAAGTATAAGCTCTAAAACAAGAAAATGGCCAAAATGACCAAACGAACAACCAGGGCATCAAACTATCGGTCCCAGTAAGCCATAAATAACTTGGGGCCACTACAGAAAAGTTCTAACAGTACAATAAATACGTAAACGCAAAGATGACCAAAAAGGTCATCACAACATCCACTACTAAAAAGACTTTCATCCACGAAAGTCAAGAAGAAGGGAGTACCTGAGAGCTCAAACAACTACGTATACTGAGCACCCAACTCACTCTCAGTCTCCCAAGTATCTTTCTCGAACGGACGATGTTTCCATGGAACCTTCACAACTAGAATCTTCCTAGATCTCAATCTCCTGATATCTCTGGCCCGAATAGCTATCGGCTCCTCAACAAATGACAAGCTCTCATGTAACTGAACTGAGTCCCAATGTAACACATGAGACTTATCTGGCACATACCGGTGCAACATCGAGACATGAAAAACTAGGTGAACGGCTAAAAACATCAGAGGCAAAGCCAACATGTATGCAACACTACCAATCCTCTGTAAAATCTTAAATGGCCAAATAAACCTGGGGCTAAGCTTGCCCCGCCGACCAAATCTCATCACGCCCTTCACGGGCGATACTCGAAGGAAAACCAAATCACCAACACTGAACTCCAAGGCACAAAGTCTGCGATCAGCATAGCTCTTCTGCCTACTCTAGGTTGCTCTAAGTCTGTCCTGAATCAAACATACTCTGTCCAAGGAATCTCTAAGCAAATTTCTACTCTACGTTCTGGACTCTAACCCATTAAATCAACCAATCGGCGATCTGCAATGCCTACCATACAAGGCCTCAAAAGGTGCCATGCCGATACTCGAATGGAAACTATTATTATAAGAAAACTCGGCTAAAGGCACAAACTAATCCCATGAATCTCCAAAGTCAAGTGCACAAGCCCGTAGCATGTCCTCCAAGACCTGAATAGTCCTCTCGGACTAACCATCTGTCTGAGGGTGGAAAGCGGTACTAAGCCAAACCTCCATACCCAAATCTCTCTGTATAGCTCTCCAAAACTGAGATGTGAACTAAGTGGCGCGGTCTGAAATGATAGAAGCTAGGACCCCATGCAACCGAACAACCTCGCAAATGTAGATCTGAGTTAACCTCTCAGCACCATAGGAAGTCTGAACCGGCAAGAAGTTGGCTAACTCAGTCAGCCGATCCACAATCACCCAAATAGAATCAAAACCCCAAGAAGTACGAGGCAAACCAAAACTGAAGTCCATAGTAATACCTTCCCACTTCCACTCAGGAATGAGGAGTTGCTGCATCAAACCACCCGGTCTCATGTGCTCGAACTTCACCTACTGACAATTCAAGCATCGAGATACAAACTCTGCTACGTCCCGCTTCATGCCACACCACCAATAAAGCTGTCTCAAATCTCTATATATCTTCGTTGCGCCAGGGTGAATGGAGTATCTAGAACAATGTGCCTCATGGAGTATCAACTGAATCAAGTCACCAACTTTCAGAACACAAATTCGACCATTGAATCTAAGAATACCATCAGAACCCAAAGTAGCCCGGCTAGCCTCACCCTGAACTACCTGATCATGAAGGTCACACAAACTCTGATCCTCAAATTATCGGCTCTGAATCTGATCAACTAGAGTAGAACAGACCTCAATACTGGCAAGCACTCTGCTAGGATCCGACAAGTCAATCCGAACAAATCAGTTAGTCAAGGACTAGATGTCCAAGGCCAATGAACGCTCAGAAATAAAAAGTAAAGCTAGGCTGCCCATACTCACCGCCTTCGGACTCAAAGCATCCGCTACCACGTTTTCTTTGCCTGGATGGTATAAAATAATGAAATCATAGTCCTTCAGCAACTCAATCCATCTCCTCTGCCTCGAGTTCAGCTCGTGCTGACTCATAATGTACTGAAGACTACGATGGTTGGTGAATATCTTATAATGAACTCCATATAGATAGTACCTCCAGATCTTGAGCGTGAAAACTATTGCCTCCAACTCTAAGTAATGAGTGGGGTAGTTGCGCTCATGAACCTTCAACTGTCTCGATGCATATGCTATCACTCGACCCTGCTGCATCAATACACAACCAAGACCGACCCTTGAAGCATCACAATACACGGAGAAACTCTGACCCTCAATCGGCAAAGTCAGAACTGGAGCTGAAGTCAATAAAGCCTTAAGCCTCTGGAAGCTATTCTCGCACTGATACGACCACTAGAATGGGACATCCTTCCTAGTCAGCATAGTCAAAGGTGCTGCTATGGAAAATAATCCCTCAACAAACCATTTGTAGTACCCGGCTAACCCAACAAAGATACATACCTCAGTAGGAGTAGTAGGTCTAGGCCAATCACGAACCGCAGAAATCTTACCCGGATCCACTCTAATCCCATCCTTAGATACCACATATCCTAGAAATGCAACTGACTTAAGACAAAACTCACACTTTGAGTACTTGGCATAAAGCCGATGATCTCTCAAAGTCTGAAGTATAGTCCTCAAATGCTGCCCATGCTCGTCCCTGCTCCTCGAGTATATCAAAATGTCATCAATGAAGACTATCACGAACATATCCAAGTACGGGCTAAGTACCTTATACATCAAATCCATAAAGGCTGTGGGGGTATTAGTCAGCCTAAAAGACATCACGAGGAACTCATAGTGGCCATAACGTGTCCTGAATGCTGTCTTAGGGATGTCCTCTACCCTAATCCTCAATTGATGGTAGCCGGACCTCAAATCAATCTTTGAAAACATGGATGAACACTGGAGCTGATCAAACAAGTCATCAATCCTCAGCATCGGATACCTATTCTTCACTATCACCTTATTCAACTGCCGATAGTCAATAAACATCCGCATTGACCCATCCTTCTTCTTCACAAAGAGGACATGAGCACCCCAAGGAGACACACTCGGTCTAATAAACCCCTTAACTAACAAATTCTGGAGCTGCTCCTTAAGCTCTCTCAACTCAGCAGGAGCCATACGGTAGGGAGGAATAGAAATGGGTCTGGTGCCCGGCTCTAACTCAATGGAAAAATCAATATCTCTCTCAGGTAGAAGGCCTGGCAGGTCGGTAGGAAACACATCTAGGAAGTCTCTAACCACAAGGATGGACTCAGGGGACGTAGGTTCAGCACTAGCATCTCGGACATATGCTAGATAAGCTAAACACCCATGGGAAATCAACTTCATAGCTCAAAGACAAGAGATAATCCCAGATGGTGCATGGCTAACAGAACCCTACCACACAATTGGGGATACACCGGGCATGGTTATGGTAACGGTCTTGGCATAATAATCCAAAACCGCACGGTTAGGGGATAACCAGTCCATGCCCAGTATCACATCAAAGTCTAATATATCAAGTATCATCAAGTCAGCCCAAGTCTCCAAATCACCAACAGATATCACACAGGATCTCACAATCTGATACACTACTAAAGAATTTCCTACTGGGGTTGAAACAGAAACAACAACAGATAATGGCTCACTAGCCAACCCCAAATAACGCAGAAAGTACGCAGATATATATGAACAAGTGGATCCAGGATCAAACAAAGCATAAGTTCGCTGGCGACATACAGAAATCGTACCTGTGATCACGGCATCCGAGGCCTCTGCCTCTAATCTCCCCGGGACCGCATAAAACTGATGACGACCTTCATATGCCCGACCGGCATCCCTACCACCTACTCTGCCACATGGGGAACAACCCTTAGCCTAACCACCACCCCCTCTAGCCGAAGGCTGAACTGCTCATAACGGCTCGGCCGGCTGAACTGTACCCTGCTGGGGTAATCTCTAGCAAAGTGCCCAACCACACCACAAGTGTAACAAGCCCCTGATGACCTACTCGGTCAAGATAAACTAGAAGAACCTGAATAGACACCACGGCCTGATACCCCCAAAGATGTACCCCTCAAAGACTGACCGTTGTAGCCCTAATGGCTTCTCTGACCCTGCTCGAACTGGGTACTATCGAAAGTCTGAAGCGAAGCCTGAACCAGTCGACTAGACTGACCCTGGTGCTGCTGTGGCTGATAACCCAGGCCCCACTGGCCTGAACCTCTACCACTATGTATGGAACCATTGTAGTCATCCTGATGTCGAGGCCTCTTATCTCTGGCCCCGATGTCATGACGATGTGAATCCTCAACTGTACGGGCATAGTCCAAAATGGCCTGGAATAACCGACTACTAGCAACTAATATCTTTGTAGGCTCTCTAAACTCTCTCTATAACCCCCAAACAAATCTACGGACCCTGTCAGCCTCAGTAGGCATAATCATGGCCCCAAATGGAGTAAGCTGATGGAAATGGATCTCGTACTCTAAGACAGTCATAGAATCCTGAGAAAGTCTAGTGAACTCATCCCTCTGATGCTCTCTGTTGCTCTATGGCAAGAACTTGTCCATAAAGGCCTCATAAAACCTGGACCAGGTCAAGGGAGGTGATGTAAAAGGCCTGCAAGCAACCTGTACTCTCCATCATAACTTTGCTGGACCCTCCAGCTGATATGAAGTATAACCAACCCTGTGAGTCTCCAATAAGACCAAATGATACAGTATCTTCTCACAGGTGGTGATAAAGTCATGTGGGTCCTGACCCTGTGTACTAGCAAATCTCGGTGGTGCCAATCTCATAAACCTACCCAAGGCCTTCTGCTCCATCTCTGTCATAGTAGGGCAAGGAGCAAGAGGATAGGCAATCGATGGGACTGGAACAACCTCAGCACGGGGAGCAACAGTAACAGGTTGCGCTCCTAAACTCGGAACCCCCAGGGCTTCCCCCTAAGCAAATGTATGGGCTGTCTCAGAAGGACGCTCCCCAATCATACCCAAAAGCTGAACAAGTAAACCCCGAATATCCGAAGACTGAGCTGGGGCTGAAGCTGGCACAGAAACTGATGCTGGAGCTGGTAATGGAGCTGGTGGTACATGGGCTCCCCCCAGGTCCACATGTTGCTGCTCTGGAGAGAACTATGGCTCGTAGTCATACTCTGGCTCTACCTCAACTCTATCAGCTCTAGCAGGTGCCGCTGCTCTAGGGCACTCACGACCCCTACCTCTACCCTTGCGACCACCCCGACCTCTAGCTGGAGTCAGAGGTGTAGGGGCAGGAGGCTATCCTCCGCCTGAAGCTGACAATCTCATTCGAACCATCTGTGGAAGAGTGAACCAGAATAAGTGAGATTTCCAGAAACTTTCAAGGTTACTAAGCACGAGATAGAAATAAGAAAAGTCCAATTCTTCCTAAGATGTCACTATAGCCTCCCGAAGATTGGGTATAGACGTCTCCGCCCAGATCCAAAGAACTCTACTAGACATTAGCTCCTATACCGATGACATCGGTGAACCTAAAGCCCTGATACCAAGTTGTCACGACCTAATTTCTTGGTCATGATTGCATCTACAACTCCCCCCCCCCAGTAGGCAAACCAATTCCCGTAGCTTGGAATGGTTAGTAATGGGCTACCTTCTAACAGTTTAAGTAGAAGAACAAATAAATAAGCGGAAGCAAGGGAACAAGATGAATAAACCAGATAACAGGAGTAATATAAATACAAAGAGGAAGCTAAACCAAACCCAAAACCTGGTATCATAGCGTTTAGAAGCCCGAACTACATAAGGAGTACAAGGGTCCAAAAGAAATATATATACACAAGTTTTATCCGAGTAGTAACAGAGTGCAGAATATACAAAATATAAACTAAAGTCAAGCTCTGAATGCCAAGAGCTCACGCTCAACCTGGATGTTCCAAAAATAGCACCCCGCACGAGTCTCTGGTGCTCTAACGGTGATGGCCCACACTAGGATCTACACCAGAAGATGCAGAGTGTAGAGTTAGCACCAAATGTGAAGCATAAGGTACCCAGTAGGTATCATAGGCCGACTAGGCACATATAAGGTAAAAGAACAATAGCAGACAGAGTAGAAGTATTTCATAGAAATCAACAAAAAAGTACACAAGAACAAGCCCAGAGGGAAGACAACAGAAAACAACATACAAGGCTAGCAAGTAGAACATATACACAATAGGCATGGGTGAAAGTAAGAACGACACACCTGGGATCCTCGCAAAAATAGTATATATGCATCAGTTCTAAATATGGACGGTCTCAAAAACCCCTCTAAGGGTGCCTGGGCATAATCGGGTCTAAAACAGTAGTAAAATATCTCAGATGCTCTACCCAGCCGAGCCTAAAGTCATTTCAAATTAGTAAGAAAACTCATCTAGCACTCTGACTCGGTCGAGTCTAGAAATTTTAGTAAGATCATGGTAAAAACCATATTTTAATCTCCCTTTTATCCCAAGAAGATCCACGTATCAAGTCAAATTATTTCCAAATCCAATTTCATTATAAATGGGCCCTCGGGGCCATGCAATTTTAAGATAACAGTCTCAGTAGGCCCGAAGCCCAAACCATAGTAAAATGTGGTAAAATATCTTTGTATGCATGGAAATGATATGATCAACACCCAATAGCCGCCCTGCAGCTCACAATAACCTATCGGCCCTACACAGGCTTCCGAAGCTACTCAGCAAGCTTAACTAGCCTAGAAGGATAATTCTATGTCCGAGACTCGCGGACATTCCCAATGATCCCACCGTCTATGTTCCAGAGTCAACAAGGTCACAGGACCACAAGGGTAATAATATCAAGTAATAAGAGTACTACACAAAATGGAGGAAAGAAATGGGACGGATCATGGAAAAGCGGTCACGGTCTATAGTACCAACCTAAGAACCCAACCCAAGGATGCCAACTAGTACAATTTTATACGATATATGCTAAGTATAGGAGTTTAGACTATAACCTCCCTGTCGTCTGACGATAAGCTGCGAGAATGATGATATCCGAGGCCGAGCTACTCTGAAAAGCTTCGAATGAGAATCAAATTATCAAATTCATGAATAAAATGTTAAAACGAGTCTAATGATACCCATATGGCTACAATTGTAGCTGGGTCAATATTCGGGTCAAAACTAGGCTCGTGAGGCCCACACCCAAAACCAAAAATGAAAAGAACCACGACGACCCCAACGATTCTAAGAAGGCATGTTCCAAATTTGAGCATAATCGGCCAAGGGAAGGGCGCCAAAATAGCCCACAAAATTGGGGTTTAAAGAATAGATGTAATGACCCTTCCGGTCATTTACACATTTTCGCCTTTCTTGTACCATTAGAGCTTACTTGTAGCGGCCCAAGTCATTTATGGCTTGTCGGGACCGGTAGTTTAGTGCCCGGGCCATTTGTTTGGTCTTTATGGCCGTTCCTCATTTTAGAGCTTCAACTTTGGAAATCGTTGACTTCCAACAACATTCTTGGTAATATCAAAGAATTAAACCAAGGTTCTGGGTTAAAGGAATTCCTTACTCAAAAGTTCGAGTTAAAGAAATGCCTCGTGTAACACCTCGCCCGTTTGGAAGGTTTAAAGTAAGTCGTGCCTTTGGGGTAAGACTAATAGTGTCTAATATACTAAGAAGGATGTGTTATGAGGTATTGTAATGGCAAAATGGACGTATGATAAGTTTTGAAGTCAAGCAAGTTGCGAAACAAAAGTCGGAAAAAGTTATTATAAATTCCTTTAAGGAATTCTCTTCAAATTTAGGTTAAATGTCTTGGTGTGTTTCTCCCTATCTATAAAGTTTTAGTGGGCCCCCAATATACCAAATCGAAGATCTATGAGTCTAGTTTCCAATACACTAAACCGTTCATTCATATGACTTCAGAATAGAGAGATATTCACGTTTTTGTAAGACCGCACAAGCAGACACGTCAAGGTGGGGCCCGCATCCTAAGTCGGTTTTGCTTTATAAAAGGTGTTCCAGCTTCGTTTTAATTCATAAAAATCACCCAAAAGCTTCAGAAAATCAGAGGTAAAGTTTCTAAATAATACATGGACTTTGATCCTTTCAATTTGGAAGTTTAACGGAAATTGCTCTACGTCGCGAGCTCGTCATTTTGGTATAGTTTTCCCCGTCAATTTCATGGCGTATCTTTGTGGGTGTTGATGCAGCGAGCCAGCAGGTGTTTTATGAGTATTTGGCAGTATCTACGGAGTTATATTGGTGAGGTATGGATCCCGTACACTTATCTATTTGTTGAATCAAGATTCTAAGCTTCTAGTCACGAAAAGTTGTATTTTTCGATAACTTGTAGTAGTTTCTTATTGGATTTGGATATGTTTGTTGTTCCTGCAAGGAGGTAGGTTGTTAATCTTGGGATATTGAATATTTTTGTCAAGGAAATCTCTCCCCTACGACCCTCCTTCGTTATTATATGTTCTAGTATTGTTTTATGGATTTCTGAGCCACAAAGTGGTATTTTGGATTTGTGGCTTTGGACAGCCCCTTTATCTTGTTATGTTTGGTTATTGTTGTGGTGTTCTGGTTGTGGTAATGTGCTGGAGGGATTGGAAAATTTTGCGATTCTTTTTGGGATCACATACGATAGTGATTGGATTGGACAAACGTGAAGTATGCCTTGAAATAGTGCCTCGGGAGCTCGTCGCTCCATGGAGATGTGGTTAACGTATTGTTGTTGGATTTAGCTGTCATTTGTTATTGTTATTGGCATCATTTTTATGCTTTGGAGTTGGCTGGTCGCTTGTGTGACATTAATACCTTATAAAATGGCTATGGCTTGTTCTTGCAGCCTCGTCGATTCTAGGAATTGTTCCATTACCTTGGTTGGTCAGCCTTCATAGAGACGTATTTGGGGATTCAGTTGAAAGTATTTGTTTTGTGTGATTCAGAGCTTCCCGGAGCAGTTTGAGTCTGGACGACGTCGTTCCCGCAGCTAGTCATCGGATGACAGGTAGGTTATGGTTTTCCCCTATCTAAACTCTGCGTATATAGGCTATAACTGCATTAATTAGCATCCTTGGATGGGTTGTTATAGGTTGGTACCCCAGACCTTGTCTGTCTTTCATCCGTCTATTTCATACGTTATTTGTAGTATTCGCGTAGTAATGTATATTACCTTTGTGGTCCTGTGTGGCCTTGTATTGACTCTGGAACATAGATGGTGGGCTATTTGGGAATGTCCGCGAGTTCCGGACATAGAGATTATCCTTTTAGGCTGTTTATGTCTGTTGAGTAGCTATTGGGCCTGTGCAGGGCTGATAGGAATTGTTGTGAGCTGTTGGCTACTTTTATATTTGTGTGCGAGCATATCATCCATGAAAAAGGTTTTCCCCTGCATGTTTTACTACAGTTTTGGTTGTGAGCCACTACCGAAAGTTTTCTTAAATTTTCATGGCCCTGGGGGCCCATTTTTAGTACTGTTGTTGATAGAAAAGGGGATTTTTGGATATTTTCGCACTGATTTTATTACTGGTACTAGTCTCTGCGGTGCAGAGCACCAGACTTGATTTTATTACTGATACTAGTCTCTGCGGGGCAGAGCACCTGACTTGATTTTATTACTGATACTAGTCTCTGCGGGGCAGAGCACCAGACTTGATTTTATTACTGATACTAATCTCTGCGGGGCGGAGCACTAGACTTGATTTACTACAATTTTAGACCCGGTTACCCCCGGGCACCCTTGGAGGGGTTTTTGAGGCATTTTCTACTACTTTAGTCCTGGACGGGGTCTGGGCATGCATATTCGAGACTGGGTCTCTATCTTGCTCCCGGACTTGCTTCCGGATGACATGCCTTGATACTGAGTTTTAGTATGGGGTTGAGGACCTCCATGGACCTTGACGCTCTGGGTCTGGGGCTTCGGGCTGCGTGTGCCGGAGGGAAGGGTATATGGTGGAGTAGAGGTATACAGGCTGAGTCCTTCCATGGAACCTGCCTGCTGGGCCCGATTGGCACCGGAGGAGGTACATACAGAGGTTCTATTTCACATCATATCATATCATGCATTGGATTCCACCGTTGTTTATTGTGTGTTCAGTGTACGCTCTGGTAGTATGGGATGTCGGAGGGTTTGTTTTCACTTGATTGTGTTCCTCGATTGTATGGGCGGCCGTTGGGACTGTAGGTAGACTATATTTACTCCTGTTTTTACTTAGAGCTTGTCTTGGCACCCGGTTCTTGAAAGATTGGTGATGGCTAGCCTGTTGAGGCTTTGGTTGTGGGATTTTTTATTATTGAGAGGGCTTTGGAGTCCTATCTTATTGAGGCACTTTTGTGTGGCCTTCTGAGTAGAGTGTGAGACTCTGGTTCTATTCTTGTGGGAAGTTGAGTGGTATCTCTCGGTTATTGTGGCCTAGTTATTTCATCCTAGGGTTGTACTTGTGAGGTGATTCCCTGGTTATGCTATCATATGATTGGATTGGTGTTATGATTTCCTTATACTGGTTTATTCCATTTTGAGTATGTTAGACTGCTCTCCGTCTTTTCCTTCCACTTGAGGTTACCGGTATACCGCTATTTTCTCAACTCTCTCTCTACTTACTTATATTGTTGTGCAAGGACTCCAGGTGCGTTCTCCTTTCCTTCACCTGTGATTCTGTGTGATTGTATCTCTGTGCTAGCATGTGTTACTTGAAGCTCTTGGTTATGGATGATCTGTGCTAGCTCCTTGTGCCTTGCTTATTGCCTCAGTGACTGCTTTCTTGCTATCTATTACTTACTGCTTTTATATCTTATATGCGCTCAGTCGGCCTATGATACCTACTGAGTACCGTGGTTTTAGTGCTCATACTACACTTCTGCACTTTTTTCTGCAGATATTAGCTGAGCTTTCGCCGTTGATCACGTTGGAGACTCGTGCAGCTTTTGGATCTTTGAGACTAGGGTGAGCGCCTGACGGACGGGGCTTGTCTACATCTCATCTGTTGTACTGTTGCTCCTTGTACTTTCGGAGGCAATTTATGTTGTATTTTATTACTACTAGCACTTTTATTCTATTAGAAGCTTCTGTACTATTGATACCAAGTCTTGGGGTTGGTGTAGTTTCCTTTATGTATTTATATTCGAGTTTTATTTTAGCTTATTTCTGCGTGCTGGTGCGTTTTGGTTAGGTAGTAGCCCATTACTAACCGTTATGGGCTACGGGAATTGGTTCGCCTACTGGGGGTTGTAGGTGCCATCATGACCTGAGAAATTGGGTCGTGACAATAGAATTTCAAAAATAAAAATGGAAATTAATCAAGAATTACTTACCACAAGGATGGAATTCAGGCCAAGACAATGAATTCTTCACCCTCACGAGCATGCACAAGCTGAGGGGCAACCACTACATGAGAAATTCCAAGCTTGGAAGAAGGACAACAATGGAGGAATTAAGAAAATTCAAGTGAGGAAGAAGCTTACCAAGAGACGAAGAAACACGGAAAATCCACAAGCAATTGATTCCCTAAGGTTCAGAATTGATTTAGAGCAAAATGGTGGAGAGAAATTTGAGTTTTAAAGTGAGAAAGTTTGAGAAAGAAAGCTGGAAAAATGAAACAACAAAAATTTATAGTTGCTGGAAAATAGCTAGCGCTGAAGGCCTGCCACAGGCCAGCGCGATCGCGCTGCCTGGGCGCCGTTGGAGCTGAGGGCTGGCCTGCAACAATTTTTCTGTAATTTTTGAAAACTCTCCAGGGTATTCCGGGCACAATCGGAACTCAATATTCAAAAACTAATAATGATAATAGAGTAGAAATGATGTTCTGAACTCAACGGAATTGACGAAACTTCCATACGAGATCGTTTTAGAGAAATGTTGACCCAAGTCAACACTAACGAAAAGGAACTCAAAGGCTCAAAATGAGTACGTCTCACCCAAAACCTGAACCAACCACCTTCCTAGCCCAAACTCAACATTTCGAAGCTGATGGAATCGTCGGATTTTGAATCTGACACTCTGATCATCAAAAGTCACCCGAAGTTACACTTTCACCTCCAAATGGCCTGAAAACTGAGAAAACAACACAAAACCCACATCAAAAGTTCTCAGGCCTCAACTAAAGGTCCAACTAGACCAAAATCAATGCTCTGGAGCTAACAAAACTGTCAGAATTCAATTCCGAGCACATTAGCTAAGAATGTTGACTAAAGTCAACGATATTCTAAGTTTAAGCTCTAAAATAGGCAAACGGCCAAAATGACCGAACGAATGACCAGGACACTGAACTACTGGTCCCAGCAAGCCATAAATGACTTGGGGCCACTACAGAAAAGTTCTAACAAAATAATAAATACATAAATGTGAAGATGACCAAAAGGATCATCACAATAAATTTTTTTCTTGAAACTTAAAAAGTTTCTTTTGGAGACTTACTACAATTCCAATATCATGAATAATTTTATTCCATCGTGTAGTAACACATTTGCTTTTTTGAAGCTATCAAGTACTTGTGTACTATCTCATATTCTAAAACACCACACCTATGGTGAATATCTCCTTTAAGGAGAAAATTATGTGTACCCAATCAATGATAAATATGTGTAGCCACATAATAACATTCATTTTTAGTCATGGCCAATACCTTTATATGAAAGAATCATTTCTTTCTTTTTCCCTTTGGTAGTTGTAATAACCCTTCCAGTCATGTACGCATTTTCTCCTTTCTTGTACCGTTAGAACTTACCTCTACCGGCCCCAAGTCATTTATGGCTTGTCGGGACCGGTAGTTCAGTGCCTGAGCCATTTGTTTGGTCTTTATGGTCGTTCCTCATTTTAGAGCTTCAACTTTGGAAATCGTTTACTTCAGTCAAAATTCTTGGTAATATCAAAGAATTAAACCAAGGTTCTAGGTCAAAGGAATCTCTTACACAAAAGTTCGAGTTAAAGAAATGCCTCGTGTAACACCTTGCCCGTTTAGAAGGTTTAAATTAACTCGTACCTTTTGGGTAAGACTAATAGTGTCTAATATACTAATAAGGATGTGTTATGAGTTATTATAATCGCAAAATGGTCGTATGATAAGTTTTAAAGTCAAGTAAATTGCGAAACAAAAGTCGGAAAATTTATTGTAAATTCCTTTAAGGAATTCTCTTTAAATATGGGTTAAATGTCTTGGAATGTTTCTCCCAATCTACAAAGAATTAGTGGGCCCCCAATATACCAAAACGAAGGTCTACTAGTCTAGTTTCCAACTCACTAAACCGTTCATCCATAGGACTTCAGAATAGAGAGATATTCACATTTTCGTAAGACTGCATAAGCAGGCACGTCAAGGTGGGGGGCCCATCCCACGTCGGTTTAGCTTTATAAAAGCAGATTTCCCTTCGTTTTAACTCATACTTTTCACCAAAAATATACTGAAAATAAGAGGTAAAGTCCCTAAATAATCCATGGACTTTGATACTTTCAATTCAGAAGTTTAACGGAAGTTGCTCTACGTCGCGAGCTCGTCATTTTGGTGTAGTTTGTCCCATCGATTTCATGGCGTATCTTCGTGGGTGTTGATGCAGCGAGCTAGCATATGTTTATTGAGTATTTTGCAGTAGCTAAGGAGTTATATTGGTAAGTTAAGTATCCCGTACACTTATCTATTTATTAAATCGAGATTCTAAGCTTCTAGTCACGAAAAGTCATATTTTTCGATAACTTGTAGTAGTTTCTTGTTGGACTTGGATCTGTTTGTTGTTCCTGCAAGGAGGCAAGTTGTTTAGCTTGGGATATTGAATATTTTTGTCCAGGAAATCTCTCCCCTATGATCCTCCTTCGTAATTAAATATTTCTGTATCTTTTTTCAGCTTTCCGAGACACGAAGTGGTGTTTTGGATATTGTGGCTTTGGACAGCCCCTTTATCTTATTATGTTTGGTTATTGTTGTGGTGTACTTGTTGTGGTAAGGTGCTGGAGGTATTGGGAAGTTTGTGCGATTCTTATTGGGATCGCATACGATAGTGATAGGATTGAACAACGTGAAGTAGGCCTTAAAATAGTACCTCGGGAGCTCGTCGCTCCTTTGAGATGTGGTTAACATATTGTTGTTGGATTTAGCTGACAATTTATTATTGTTATTGGCCTTATTTTATACTTTGGAGTTGGCTAGTCGAGAATGTGACATTAACACCTTATCAATTGGCTATGGCTCATTCTTGCAGCCTTGTCGATTCTAGCAATTGTTCCATTACCTTGGTTGGTCAGGCTTCATAGAGACGCCTTTGGGGCTTCAGTTGAAAGTATTTTTTTGTGATTCGGAGCTTCTTGGAGTAGTTAGAGCCTGGACGACGCTATTCCCGTAGCTAGTCATCGGATGATAGGTAGGTTATGGCTTTCCCTACCTAGACTCTGCGTATATAGGCTATAACTGCATTAAGTAACATCCTTGGGTGGGTTGTTATAGGTTGGTACCCCAGACCTTGTCTGCCTTGTTCGTCCATTTAATTCATACGTTATTTATAGTATTTGCATAGTATTGTATATTACCCTTGTGGTCCTGTGTGGCCTTGTATTAACTCTGGAACATAGATGGTGGGTTATTTGGGGAATGTCCGCGAGACTCGGACATAGAGATGATCATTTTAGGTTGGTTATGTCTATTGAGTAGCTGTTGGGCCTGTGCAGGGCTGATAGGAGTTATTGTGAGCCATTGGGCTACTTTTATATTTGTGTGCGAGCATATAATCCATGAAAAAGATTTTCCCATGCATGTTTTACTACAGTTTTGGCTGCGAGTCACTACCAATAATTTTCCCAAATTTGCATGGCCCCGGGGGCCCATTTTTGGTACTATTGATGATAGAAAAGGGGATTTTTGGATTTTTTTTCGCACTGATTTTATTACTGGTATTAGTCTCTGCCGGGAAGAGCACCAGACTTCATTTTATTACTGATACTAGTCTCTACCGAGTGGAGCACTAGACTTGATTTACTACAGTTTTAGACCCGGTTACGCCCGGGCACCCTTGGAGGGGTTTTTGAGGCATTTTCTACTACTTTAGTCCTGGACAGGGTCTGGGCATGCATATTCAAGACTGGGTCTCTATCTTGATCCCATACTTGCTTCCAGATGACATGTCTTGATACTGAGTTTTAGTATAAGGTCCGGGACCTCCATGGACCTTGCCACTCCGGGCTTGAGGCTTTGGGCTGCGTGTGCTGGAGGGAGGGAATACGGTGGAGTAGAGGTATACGGGCAGTGTCCTTCCATGGAACCTACCTACTGGGCTCGATCGGCACTGGAGGAGGTACATACAGAGATACCATTTCACCTGAGATCTTCATGCATCATATAATTCATTGGTTGAGGCTCCACCCTTATTTGTTGTTTGTTGATTGTATGCTCCGGTAGTATAGGATGCTTAAGGGTTTGTTTTCACTTGATTACATTCCTCGGTTGTATGGGCAACCATTGGGACTGTAGGTCGACTATATATACTCTTGTCTTTATTTAGAGCTTGTCTTGGCACTCGGTTAGCAAAGGATTAGTGATGGTTAACCTGTTGAGGCTTCGATTGTGGGATGTCTGATTATTGAGAGGGATAGGGAGTCCTATCTTATTGAAGCACTTTTGTGTGGCCTTCTGAGCAGAGTGTGAGATTCTGGTTCTATTCTTGTGGGAAGTTGAGTGGTATCTCTTGCTTATTGTGGTCTAGTTATTTCATCCTAGGGTTGTACTTGTGAGGTGATTCCCTGGTTATGCTATCATGTGATTGGATTGGTGTTATGATTTCCTTATACTTGTTGATTCCATTTTGAGTATGTTAGACTGTTTTCCATCTTTTCCTTTTACTTGAGGTTACCGGTATACCGCTATTTTCTCAACTCTCTCTCTCTACTTACTTATATTATTGTGCAAGAACTCCAGGTGCGTTCTTCTTTCCTTCACCTGTGATTCTGTGTAAATATATTTTCTGTGCTAGCATGTTTTACTTGTAGCTTTTTGTTGTCTACTCTTTGTGCTAGCTCCTTGTGCTTCCTTTATTGCTTCAGTGACTGCTTTCTTGCTATCTGTTACTTACTGCTTTTTTATCTTATATGCGCTCAGTCGGCCGATGATGCCTACTGAGTACCCGTTGTTTTGGTGCTCATACTACATTTCTGCACTTTTTGTGCAGATATTAGTTGAGTTCTCGCCGTTGATCGCATTGGAGACTCGTGCAGATTTTATGGATGTTCGAGACTAGGGTGAGCGCCTGACAGTTGGGGCATGACCACATCTCATCTTTTGTACTATTACTCTTTGTATTTTCGGAGACAGTTGTACTTATCATTTTGTTACTTCTAGTACTTGTATTTTATTAGAAGCTTTTGTACTGTCGATACCAAGTCTTGGGGTTGGTGTAGTTTCATTATGTATATATTCGGGTAAATTGCTTCCGCGTTGTCTTATCCTTATATTCTGCTTTTGCTTACTTTTTTCTTATTGTGCGTATTAGTTTGGTAGTAGCCCATTACTAACCATTCTGGGCTACGGGAATTGGTTCGCCTACTGGGGGGTTGTAGGTGCCATCATGACCTGAAAAATCAGGTCGTGACAGTAGTTCATAATAAAACATACCACAATATTTGTGTAAGATTTATTTCTTGCTTTTACCCTTTGGTAATCCATGATATATAAGACACAGTACTTGACCAATGACCGTTAATATCAAAATATTTTCTTTTTATTTCTAGCAAACCTTCCATAGAGGTGAGTTTTGATATTTTTTCAACCATATATAAGCAAGTCTTTACACACAATATTTTTTATCACAGCCGATAAGTTCACTTTCAAGAATGGGTTGGCATTTTCAATGCTTATCACAAGTCACATCCTATTCAAGGAATGGGCTATCATCATATGTCAGCTTCACAAATTTTTAATTATAAGCTAAGTGTCATGTCTATTTACATGACCCACCTCAACATCACTTTGAAAAGTCAAGTGCACCACCACTTTATATTTTCTTTTGATGAAGGATTTATACAAAATTTATCAAATTATATTGCACGAAAATCGTGTGCCTAATATCTTTCATACCAATTGATGGTAAATTACCTTCACTTTTGAAGGACCATTTTGAGAACCGATAATGTTCTTTTTTTTTACCATAATGATGACTATTACAATTTTATTCCTTCACACCCACATATATAAAATCATTTGTCTTCTTTCAGACTTAATATGCATCGCTACCACATTCACATCAAAGAATGGAGCAAATCAATGTGGCGAATTTCATGACTTTTTATTATTAAAAGTCCATTATTTTGCCTCGATCATCATTATAATCAATATATTGCGTTGGGACTTAACCCAACATCTTACCCATAAAAAAGTGTATTAGACCATAATTTTGTGGGACTCGAACCCAATACCTTATCATCATGGGGCATCAGGACTCAAACCAATATCTTATTCTCTTGGTGCGATAGAACTTGAATCCACCATCTTACCCATAAAAATAGGCATGTTCGACCATAGCTCTGTAAGAGTTGAACTCAACATTTTATCATAATGATGCATTAGAATTTAAATTTGACGTCTTAACCTCATCGTGCCAATAAGCACTTAAAAATAAAAGGAAATAGGGAAGCCATGCACTCATATGGCCTTCAATTTATTGTTACTTATGAATTACAAGAATGAAATTGTATAAAGGCATGTCTTTTCACATTCTTAATCATACCAAGAAAGCTACACATTAGCTTTTAAAATTCATAGAACCCTTCGTTGTAATTAATCATAAAAGTAAACGTGAAATTCTAATACCTAACATTATGATTGAAACAAAAGATATGCAAGCCGAATCATGTTAGTACTGGTGGTAAAGTTTTTTTTCTTTAATCATACAAGACCTATATTAAGAGTAATTCCTATGAAACAAAGTCAACAAACTAACAAAACGGAAAGAACAAAGCATATCACATATTACCCAGTGACTAAAGCATACCACATATTTCACATACAAAAAAAATTCATTGAAGCAGTAACAATATAACTTCAAAGAGAAAATAACATTAGTAAAGTAAACAAAACGTTATGAAGA
Organism: Jaltomata sinuosa; assembly: GCA_003996215.1. Classification (NCBI taxonomy): domain Eukaryota; kingdom Viridiplantae; phylum Streptophyta; class Magnoliopsida; order Solanales; family Solanaceae; genus Jaltomata; species Jaltomata sinuosa. The sequence continues at coordinate 225,770 of QJPP01007354.1, forward strand.
GGAAACATACCTAACCTTCTCTTCTTAATTAAATTGGCAAAAAATAAAATTCTTACCCAAACTTTCGATCTGACTTTTGAAGTAGAAGATCAAATGTGATTAGAGTTTTGTGCTGATAACATATTGTAAAATCAAGAATAAAAGAATAATAATATAAACAATAAATATAGAGAATATATGAGAGATCAAGAGAGGAGAGATTTTCTTATTCTTCCAAGTATCAAGTGTATCCAATATGAACTCCTATACTTCTATTTATAGTAGGGTGAAAAATTGTTTACACACCCTAACTTTGCTTTAAAAATCAAACACCCTCCTCAACTTTAAACAATAATCATTCTCCCCCCTTTATCCTATGCAATGTCTTTTTTTTAAATTAAAAGTGGCACCAGGCCTAATATTAAAATGGGCAAAATCTTTACAAGGAATAGGCCCACTCCAAAGTGGAGCAGGCTAAAAATAAAATTTGAAAGAAGATAAAAACAATTAGGAAATAGAAAATCATAAAGGGAACTTTCTAAAAGGGGGCTTAGGACAGATAACCTAAGACCCCGATGTTCCAGTCGTCGCCTCTTCATCGTTATGGAAGCTGAGTGTTCTTCGTCTGCTATTGAGGTAAGTCTTCGTCTTCCTTGGTCTTTTGTGGAGAGTTCTTAGAGCTAAAGCTGAAGTTAGGGGGTAAAGAAGTTTAGAGCCGAGGTCACGATGTTTTACCTACCATATCATTGGAATTTCTTTGAAAACCCAACCGGCAAGACGGTAGCATCATTGATCTCGTTCAATCTAGTATCTTTACCCCTTAATTTCAAGTTTCAATGCTAATCTTCTCCTTTACTGACCATCGGTTGTGGAAGTGAAGGTACTGGTGAGCTGTTGTTAGCTGGATTATAGACCTGATTAGCGCATTCTTGGGCACAGGGAAGCTGAAAGTAGTCTCTTTTGTACTTCTATGCCTCTGGAGGTACGCAGGTTACCCTTTCTCTTCAACTTTCTTTTCCCCAAATCGGAGGAATGAATCTCAAAGGAGATTAATACCACCTTCAAACTTAGTGAATGAGAGTAAGTCAAACGGCTAACTTGTTGTGGTTTGCTAGTACTTGTAGTGGGTTCAAGAGTGACAAAGGACAAAGGAAACTCAAAATGCATTAAACCTCATTCTAAGCCCTAGTTCTGTATCAGATGACACCTTCAAATCTCATAGGTGCGGATACAAAAACCAATAGAAATGCTTATGGCTAAGAGTAGGTTGAAAACTTTGTGTTTGTTTGTTCTTTGCCACTGTATAGTCTAACCTGCTAGAAGTGTTTGTTATTCATCAACTGTTAAGATTGATTCTTCAAGTTCCTTCTGATATGTGTTGTTCCTAGTCTATCTATATGTAGTATCTTTCTGCCTAGACTAGGGATATCTTAAGCATGTTGAATTATGAAGTTACCTGCAAAAACTCAGCAAGAGTATTTCCTTCCCGGAGGGAATGCTGTACTCTTACCGATAAGTTCCTTCTTATCCTATTAATGAGGGCCACTTCCATCATCATACACCATAGAGGTTTCCACCTTCCCTCCAATATATATACCATGGTCATAGAATCTGATTCTATAATAATATGGTCCAATCCTTGCTCCTGACAGTAAGCTAGACCTTCCCCTGATAGCCCTAGCCTCAGCTACCAAGTTAGTAGTATCAGCAAGCATAATACCTTTTGCCATTATAAACTTTCCCACAGAATTCCTTAAGCAAAAAGCAGCAGAGCTAGGGCCTGGGTTGCCTTTAGAGGCACCATCTATGTAACATTTGATCCAGTTACCCAGAGGAGGAAAACATCTCACAATTCTAAAGTCAAACTCTGGTATGTACCTTTCCAAAGCAGCTCCCATTTCTGGCCAAGACTTCCTAGTCCAATCCTCTTTGAATCTGTATTTGATGAAGTTCCTTAAGGTGGTGTTAGTATCTCTAATGATTTTAGCAGTTGAGTAAGATCCACCATGTAATGTGGTGTTTCTTTTTTTCCATAGGAACCATATGATGATCAAGGGAACTACTTGATGGACAGTTTTACTCCTGGGGTTCTGATAAAGCTCAAATTGTGCTCTCTAAGTAGGAGGTCACGACGATCGCGATAGTCAAAACAAAATTTATAATTCTCAATGAGTGTCGGGGTCGTACCTAAGGGAACAATGTAGTCACGATCGAGTTAATAAAGAGTCTAAGCAACTTATTGAAGTTCAATTAACAAAAAGGGAAAAAGATATCAAAAAGAGGGGTTTTAGACTAAAACTAAAAGATAAAAGAAAATCAAATAAAAGATAAATTAATCAATGGCTTTCACCTTGCTTTCACCAAGCAAGGACAACAAGGGATAATCGTGAATGGTAATTCAATTCACAAGACTTGCACCCGGTTGACACCTAGGTAGTCTTGGCTAAAGGTATGCCTAACTGTCTCTTGACCAATCGGGCATATAACTCGTGTGTTTTCTCTCGAACTAACACGAGTAAGCAATAAACTAGCCAAATAACTTGGGGAGGTCGTCCTATTTCTAGCTCGGACCCTTAAAGGGGATATTCCTGCGATTAGAGCTATTCCTAGCCTCCAATCTAGATGGATTCCCAAGTACCCACTAGTGAATTTTCCCGAATATGAGAATTTCTCTCTCGAGCAAAGACACAAATTTGAAAGCTAAGTCAATGTTTGCAACCATTGACTATAAATTCAAGCAATGGAGGATTCAATAGACCCAAATAATCAAACAAGAACAAAATCTATATATGAATTAAATAACCCAACAAGTATTATCTCTAATACAAACTCAAAATCTCAAGTCAATAATACACCAATAAAATAGCAATTAAGCACAAGAGTTGAAGAATGAAAACTAAAGATTTTACAATAAAGAGCATCCAAATCTTCACTCCTATGGTGTTGGTTGATTAACTTGCTCTCCAGCTTGCCAAAAGTTCCAAGGATTAGCCAAAGATATGTTTCAAGATGGCTTGGAATAGTTTTATGTGAATTGGGGTTTCCAAAAGGTAAAATTTCCATTTCTTCTCTCGCAGCTGCTTTTCCTCTTCGCCTACGCGCAGTGTCCACCGCATTCGCGAAGAGTCTCTATCTGGTTGACCTTCTTATTCGCGGGAAGCCCACCGCATTCGTGGAGCTTAGACTCAGCTGGCCTTCGCGTTCGTGGCCAGTCCTCCGCGTTCGCGAAGGCACGTGCAGCTGCCAGCTACTTGTTTCTCCGAATAGCTTTCTTTTGACTTTTTTTCATCCAAATTCTTCTCGAACACTTCTGAGACACAGAAACCTGCAAAATAGAAGTAATTTGTGTCAATTGCACTATTTTTTCACGTATTCTTAGCAAAAGCATAAGTTTAAAGGCTAAATAAGTAGGTAGAATACCAACTTATCAAACCCCCAAACTTGAACTATTGCTTGTCCTCAAGCAACTCAAATATTCCCACTCAAGAGGCATAAAATCACAAGTGCAAATGACTATACCACAAGCCAAGGAAAACCCATTTCAAGCACCAAACGTGACTTTGGTTGTTACTAACGATTAGTCAATCACATGATAATTACTCTAAGCATTCCTTCCAATTCAAAACATAATTCAATTATGCAATGGCAAAATAAGGACAAGAAAGTGACAAAAACCAATTCTCAAGATGTGACTCAAACCACTAGCTTACCAAAACATGCTCATTTGATTCATTTTTCAGAGTTTATCAATATCACCAACTATTCTAATTCGCACGCCCTCACAAGAACGAAAGTCCCAAAACACATTATGTACAAAGACAATCACAAGGGACAAATACAAACACTCACACTCACAAGGGAGTTCAAGTGCACACATGTCAAACCATAGGCTTGCCCTTCATGTAAATCGCCACTAATGTAGGGTAACCAAACTTGGAATCACAAAGAACTTACGGATTATGATGTTGGCTGGGGTTAAGGTGACGATCGTATTTGGTTCAAGTAACTACACCTCCCTAATGCTCTTTGTTCTTATTTCGAACATCGCTCACATTTTCAATTTCAACTTCCCGTTATTTCTCCCTAACACAACCCAAGATTCTCCTTTTTAACTCATGATCATTCAACTCCTTATATCACCTTCACTTGGTAGCATCTATTTTTGCTTTTTATTTTGCTCATTGGATTGAACTTTTGGAGCAATTTTCAATTCTTATTTAAGGTGCTACCTTGCACATTGATTTCCTTTCTTCTCCTCATTTGAACGAGGGGTGCACATCGGTTGGTTTGGTTCAGTTTTGTACATTATCAGTTTGGTTTATTGGTTTCCAGTTTGTCAACATGCAAAATCGATAACCAAACCAATAAGATATTCATTATCGGTTTTCGGTTAATCGGCTTTGGTTCTTAACGGTTCGATTTTTGGTTTAACTGATAAAGAAATGCTTCTATAATTTTTTTTGCTTTCTCTTATTTTTATCTATATATATACACTACCTTCATGCAGAAAAGTCAATACAAATTCAAATACGTTATTACTAAAACAAACTTATTTTATTTCTTGTTAATTAACTAGCAAACTTGAATATAGTAGCAACGCTAGCAATCTCTCAAAAAGAAAAAACAACATTGATCGGTATAACCCCACCAAACCAACGTCTTTAGAAATAAATCAACAACACTAAGACAACAACTATAAAATACAAAACAATAATATGGTATATATTTAAAATCTAAAGCCACTATTATAATTATGGATAAAAGTTTTAGTATAATCTTATAAGGTTATCGGTTTAACCATTAACAAAAATCTTAATACCGAAACCGAACCGATAGCCCAATAAAATAATTTAAAAAATCATTAACCCAATAACCCGATATTGATAACACAATAACATTTTTATCAGTTCAGTTTATTGGTTAAATCGGTTTTTGCACACCCCTAATTTGAACACATGCACACCCAAACTTAGGCATTTGCCTATGTTGTCTTTCACTCCCCCCCAAACTTAGACCTTTAGCCTATGTTTAATTTTCAAGCAATTAGGGAGGATGGGTGCCAAAATAGAGGTTCCAAAAAGGTCAAGGTGTTAACAAGGTTCCAAAGAACGGTCACAAGCTCAAAGGGGTTCACTAGAATTTGATATCATGGGAAGTCAATTGGGTGAAGTGGCTATCAAAAAGGGCCTAAGGTCATTTTCCAAGATCGGTTACACTTAGAATTTTGCCTTGAATCACATTCGAGGCAAGTTCTAGACGACACTTATGCACAAGAATTATTCAACTAAACCTCACCACACATGGCATGCGAATTATTCAAGAAGGATCAATTTTTCACTTCCTACACAAGAACAAAGATGAGTCATTCTTCATTATCACCACTAATGAGCTAAGAGTCACAAGAAGATCAAAGGAATTGTCACAAACACCTTTCTTCGCTATGCACTTTTGACCAAATTTTTGGAAGGGTATGTCTATTTCACTTAGCATGCAAGACTACTTCATTAGTATCAAACAAGCCAATTTGCAACCAAAACCTTAAAAGATGTCAATTTTCCCTTAAGAATGACGTCACTCAATCTATCATTGGGTCAATTCATCTATCTAAATCGGTATGGCTACACAAGGTGACTCAACACAACATCAACAATCTTTGGGTTCATGCAATTCACAAAAGTCAAAGTGCGTATCGCATATGCAATGCACAGGCCAGTCAGTGGGCATGTGTGAAGCTCGTGCGGTTCGCACATCGATTTGTGCGGTTTAATATCCCCCAGCTCAGGCAAGTTCCATCTAGCCTAACGGGTACTCAAACTTCCCCTGGCCCATAACAACCATATCTCAACTATCGAATAACAAAAGAAGCTAAAAAAAGTAAAGAAAACTAAAAATCTAGACCATTAACTTCTTCCACAACAACACCAAAACCCGACAAGAGCATAAGACCAAACAAAACAAGCCCAATAAGGGCACCATAATGAAGAGGGTTGGTGTTTATACCTGATGAGTTGCAATTAGTGACGCAATGGAAGAGCTTGATGGAATTTATTTGTGTGCCAAAGGAGAGTGAGTACTCGTGTTTTGAGAAGAAAAATGTTTGGGGCATTTGATTTTTGAACTTTTTTATATTTACCTGAACTGCCTAGAAGCTTCACGTTCGTGGGCGACCCTCTGTGTTTGTAAAGACTTGACATTTAGCTGACCTTCGCATTCGCGGATGGTCCATCACATTCACAAAGACCTGTAATGAATTTGGTCTTCGCGTTCATGGCCAAACCTTTGCGTTCACAAAAAAGACTGGTAGGACCAGATTTTCACTCTTTCTTCAGCATACTGCCCGTGATGTGCAACGCCTAGTGTGATGGGCACTTTGTGAGGTTCGAAATGCACTATGTTCACACATGCCAATGTTTTTGATCAGTTCACTGGTTGCTTGTGCGATGGCATGTACGACGGGCAATCTTCCAGTTGTGAAAAGCATGTTTTTCAAAGGTATTTTTGGTGCTTCTCAACACTTGGTTCCTCTTATCATTCCTTTGGGCACCTAAAACACACCAAAAAGAAACAAAAGTGAAGTAAATCATAAAGACAATAGGTTGCCTCCCATCAAGTGCACAATTTAACGTAGCGGCGCGATGACGGCTATGTAACACCCCGTATACGTGTTCAGCTATCTAAGTTGAAACTTGCTGAAAATTTAAGGTCTCAGAGACCACGATCCAAGTTCACGAGCCGTGGGTGGTTCCATGAGTTGTGGAAAGGACTCATGATCCCAGCCCTGCAGGTCAGCCTCAGTTCTGTCAACCACGAGTCAAGTTCACGACTCGTAGAAACTTCCACGAGTCATGTTGTTGACTCGTGGAAACTCATCAGAGGCAGCCTTCCTTTCCTGACTTCCATGACTAGGTTCTATGACTCGTGGGAGCTTCCACGAGTCGTCCTGTTGAACCGTAGAAAGTTTCCTGCAGGATGAAATTTCTGTTAGTTTCCACAATTTGAGTTCCACGAGTCATGGGAAGGTCTACGAGTCGTAGACTCCACTCATGGAACCTGCAGTCAGGTTTTTAAGACAGCTTTTCCTAACTAAAACCCAGGGGAATTTTGGTCATTTCCCACCCTATTATGTATTAAGTGAAGTCATTTTGACTACTTTTAGAAGGGTTTTCACCCATAATATCCTAAGCCTATGCTAAGCTCCTCATTCCTCACTCAAATAAGAAAGTTCTTCCTCTCAAGCTCAAGTTCAAGCTCCAAGTCAAGTCTCCTAATTCTTGTCCAATCAAGTGGTAAATCTTCCACCAAGGTATGTGGGTCTCTAACAATGGGTTTCTTTCACCCTTGTGCCTAAAATTCCCAAGTCTTAATTTGAATTATTAAGTTATGAAATTAGGGTTTTGATCTAAAATTGGGGAGATTTTATGAAATCAGTTTCTATGTTTAAATTCATGATTTTCTCTTGATTACTCATGATTTGATTATGATTCTCTCATTGGTTTTAAAACCCAAGCATAAATGTTGATTTTTAGCATGAAACTATGAATTTACATGTTTTCAAGAGAAAGTTGGCATGATTAGACATCGTGGCCTTTATGTACTTATGAAATTGCATGAAAAATTCTCTAAGTATGAATTTAGCAAGAAAAGTATATTTTGAATTATGGTCTTTCAAAGCTTTAAGATTCATGACTTTTGAATTGCATGACATTAGATATGTCCTTATCCTTTTCCAACAGTTTTGGACATTAGATATGTCCCTATGTTTCAAGAAAGGTTTGGCATCTAGATATGTCCACCTAATCTAAGTGAATTACATGGTATCAGATATACTCTTATGCTTTTCAAACAGATTTGTCATCAGATATGCCCAAGTATTATATGAGCTATATGTATATGTTTTAGGAGTAGTATTAGCACCGAGTTGGACAGGGTGAGAGTACCTGAAATGGTCCCAGAACTATGTGCCCCCGTAGGTCTTAAGTCCCCTCTATTGGGCACCAGTTTTAGTAATCACGCCAAAGTAATGCCTCTATATCCTGGCAAGGTATATTGGGTCCTTTCGATGGGGCGGATACATCGGATTTCATGTAGCTCACATGGTCTATGTCGGTTAGAGAACCTCCCACAGAAACAGTTTATGATTAAAGTTGCATTTGACTCTAAATCAGATTTCAGACTTATTACTTATGTTTACGCTTCAGCTTATGATATTTTAGATTCATTGCATTCAGTTATCCTTTAAAAGCATGATTTTAGTTATTCAAGCATACTTAGCATATTTTCACTATGTTCATGCATTGCTCGCATACTTAGTACATTCTATAGTACTAACGCATATTGCGCTGCATCCTTTTATGATGCAGACTCAGGTGTTCCTTCACAGGCTTGTGGCTAGTGATCCGGCCACTTCTATTTTAACTTTTGGTGAGTCCTCATGGTCCGAGGGCTAGGCTCCCATTCAGTTTATGTTTCCTTATTTATTTTCAGATGTTCGAGTTAGTTGGGGGTGTTGTCCCAACAACTCTCTCTGATAGTATTAGAGGCTTTTCAGACATAGACCTTATGAGATGATTTCTGAGTTGTATTTCCTATTTGACTCTATATTTATGATATGTCTTCCAGTTTTGGATTTATGTTGATGTTTTTGCTATGTCTTATTTCTTTGTTATGCTTGAGAATGTTATGACCAAGGGTTAGCTTGGAATCCCCGTGGTCCCGAGTCCCGTGTTATGTCTAGGGGGTAACCTTAGAGAGTGACAAACTTGGTATTAGAGCCATGTTCAAGAGTCATAGGATGTCTGAAAGCCACATCGAGTAGAGTATTTTTCATGTGTGTGAAGTGCGCCACACATATGAATAGGAAGCTATGAGGTATCGTAGAAAAACTTCACTTCTTTTATGATCACATCGTGTGATAGAGCTTAAGTGTAATATTCCTCTAATTCTTATCTTAGGCATTTTAGATTATGCCTCCTTGACGTGCTATGCCTCCCCGAGCCACTCGAAATGCCGCTCTTCAAGTTTTGGTTCCCGATGTCATGAATGATGAGTTTAGGAATGCTATTCACCTATTGGCTCAGACTTTGGCAAATCAACAGGCTCATGCCCCTGCTCATCCTCAAGGTGGGGTAGCGGCCCGAGTTCATGACTTCATCCGTATGAACCCGCTGGAGTTTTGGGGTTCAAAAGTGGGAGAGGATCCACTTAGCTTTGTTGATGAAGTGAAGAAAATCTTTGAGGCTATGCAAGTAACAGGTGTTGATTGTGTGGAGCTTGCATCCTATCAACTCAAGGATGTGGCTCATATTTGGTTCACGCAATGGAAGGAGGCTAGAGTGAGGGATGCGATCCCCACAACTTGGGAGTGTTTTGAGAGATCCTTTCTTGATAGGTTCTTTCCCCGTGAGTTGAGCAAGCAAAGGTGGAAGAATTTGTGAACTTAAGACAAGGTTTGATGTTGGTGCAAGAGTATAGTTTGAAGTTCACTCAGTTGTCTAGGTATGCTCCCTCCATGGTAGCGGACCTGCATGATCAAATGAGAAAATTCATCTATGGTGTTTCTGATATGGTGAAGAAGGAGTGTAGGTCTCCTTTGTTGTTGAGTGATATAAATATATCTCGTCTCGTGACTCATGCCCATCAGATTGAGGGTGATAAGCTTAAGGAGATGGCTAGGGAGAACAAGAGGGGTAGGTCCGAGGGATCAGGTTTTGGTCATCATAGGTCCGAAGGTGGACATAGCCTTTCCTTCTAGAAGAAGTCATTAGGTCCGATTCACTCTTCTGCTAGTGCTCCTACCCAGGCTCAAAAGCCTCATCATGATCAGGGTGATAGAGGATTTTGTTCCTATTCTCAGTCTCAGGGTAGTGTTACTAAGGGATCTTCCTACCCAGCTAGTGTTAAGTGTGGGAAGACTCACCCCGGTGAGTGTTTGGCTGGTAGAGAGGGTTGTTTTGGGTGTGGTCAGACCGGACACCGTGTTAGAGATTGCCCTTTAGCTAAGAAGGGGCAGGGAGGTGGTAGGGCTCAGTTTACCCCAGCAGCTTTAGGTGGTAGACCAGCCCCGCAGGGCACAGCTTCTAGTTTTGGTGGTCAGCGCCAGAACCGTCTTTATGTTATGTACTCCCGTCAGAATCAGGAGAGTTCACCAGATGTGGTTACCGGTATGTTAAAAGTCTTCTCTCTTGATGTATATGCTTTATTGGATCCTGGTGCATCCTTATCTTTTGTAACCCCTTATGTGGCTTATAAGTTCAAGATACGTCCTGATTTTCTTTTAAACCCTTTCATGTTTCTACTCCTGTTGGTGAGTCAGTCCTAGCCAAAAGAATCTACCAAAATTGCCCCATCTCAGTCCTTCATAGAGTCACTTCAGCGGATTTAATTGAGTTGGAGATGACTGACTTTGATGTTATCCTTGGTATGGATTGGTTGTGTGCATGTTATGCCTTAGTTGATTGCCACACTTGTGTGGTTGGTTTCAAGTTTCCTAATGAACCTGTCCTAGAATGGCAAGGTAGTCCCTCTTCTTCGAAGAGTCATTTCATATCTTATCTTAAGGCTAGGAAGATGATTTCTAAGGGTTATGTCTATCATATAGTTTGGGTTATGGACATGGAGTCCGAGACCCCAACTATTCAGTCTATTCCTGTTGTGAATGGATTTCTAGAGGTGTTCCCCGAAGATTTTCCTGGAGTCCTTCCTGAGTGGGAAATTGACTTTGGGATAGATCTTCTTCCGGATACGAATCCAATCTCTATTCCTCCCTATAGAATGGCCCCCACTGAACTTAAGGAGTTGAAAGATCAGTTGAAAGACTTGCTTGATAAGGGTTTAATCAGGACTAGTATTTCTCCTTGGAGTGCCCCAGTTTTGTTTGTTTGGAAGAAGGATGGATCTCTTAGAATGTGCATTGATTACCGTCAATTGAAAAAGGTCACAATCAAGAATAAGTATCCCATTCCTAGGATTGATGACTTGTTCGATCAGCTTCAGGGTGCGAGGTTCTTCTCCAAAATCGACCTTAGATCCGGTTATCATCAGCTTCGGGTTCAGGAATGTGATATCTCGAAGACAGCCTTCCGGACTCAGTATGGTCATTATGAGTTTTTTGTTATGTCTTTTGGTCTAACGAATGCTCCTGCAGCTTTTATGGATTTGATGAACCCTGTGTTCAAATTATATTTAGATATGTTTGTGATTGTTTTCATTGATGATATCCTCATCTACTCTCGGAGTGAGGAGGAGCATGCGAATAACTTGAGAGTTGTGTTACAAACTCTCAAAGATAGACATTGTTTGCTAAGTTTAGCAAGTGCGAGTTTTGGATGCAGTCTGTTGCTTTTCTAGGTAACATTGTGACTAGTGATGGTATTCGGGTTGATTCTCAAAAGATTGAGGCGGTAAAGAACTGGCCTAGACCTACTTCTCCATCCAATATTAAAAGTTTCTTTGGTTTGGCTGGTTACTATAGGAGGTTTGTGGAAGGGTTTTCTTCCCTTGCTTCTCCATTGACGCGATTGACTCAGAAAAAGGTTAAGTTCCAGTGGTCCGACTCTTGTGAGAAAAGTTTTTCAAGAATTGAAGACTCAATTGACTACAGCCACAGTGTTAACTAATTGGCCTCATATCTGAGAAGGATGTAATATTGTCCTTTTTAGGTATGAGCACCAAATTAGTGTGAGTGATGGATTTGGGAAGGGAGTTACCAGCAAAAAAATCAGTGACCAATCTTACTACATCAGTACTCACTATGTCCCAACACACTTAGAAGAATTCGCCTGATAAACCATTTGGACCTGCTGCACTATCTCCACTCAGGCTAAAACTGCTTATTTAACCTCTTCTCTAGAGGGAGAAGCCTCTAGAGCTGTGTTCTCACCTGAGTTAATCATTTCAGGGATATGTTGTAGCAGTTCAAAGTTGGTTGCATCTTTATCTTGCTTGAATTGATCCTGATAAAACTGTACTGCCTCATTTGCAATAGCATCTTGCTCTTCTAACCAATCCCCTCTAGAATTATGGATTCTGAGTACCTTTAGTCTCTATCTTCTCCCCTTTACTAGACTGTGGAAGAATCTAGTATTTTTATCTCCATCAACAAACCAATCATATCATGCCTTTTGTTGCCGGTAACTTTCTTCCAGATGAAGATATTTGTAGTATTCTGCCTTTGCCATTTACATCACCACTCTATTTTCAATAGAAGAATCTTCTTCAAACTGAATTTCCTTGATTCTGGCAATTTCCTCTCTTATTATCAGCTGCTGAAATATATCACCAAATGTAGCCTTACTCCACATAAAAAAAACTGTCTTGATCTTTTAAATTTTTCTCTTAAAGTCTATAAAAGGATTATTAGAGAGTTTTGAGTCCCAGCTCTGGCTGATCACATTTAGGAACTCCTCATGGTCTGTCCAAAAATTAAGAAACCTAAAAGGTTTCCTAAAGGGTGTCTGTCTGTTATCACAGCTCAAAAGTAAGGGAGCATGATCCGACCCATTTCTATCAAGATGTTCCACTTTTGAGTGTGAAAACTGCCCTTGAAAGTCTGCATTTATCAAAATTATGTCCAACCTTTCAAAGATGCAACATCTCCAGCTCTGCCATTCCACCATGTGAAAGGACTCCCCTTGAGAGAGACCTGAGCTAAGTCACAGGATTCAATACAGCTCCTGAAATCTTCTACATCAGCAGTGGTAACTGGTAGGCCACCAATATTTTCCTCTCCATTTAGGACCACATTGAAATCACCACCTACCAGCCATGGACAATCTGCCCCCATTTGAATTGAGTGGATATTTTCCAAAAGTTCCATTCTTACCAGCTTATCATATTTAGCATAGACAATTGTTATCAGAATAGTATTAGTAGTGGCCTGCTCTGTTAATCTGAAAGTGATTTGTTGCTTTTTATTGCTAGTGATATGTACATCATAGCCATGATTAATGAACACCCATATCTTTCCATTGTTGTTGTATATCACCTGGGGTATCTTTGGTCTGCATCTGTATCTATTGATTATTCTGATATGCTGAAAAGTTTCCAGTAAAGCCACAAAAGTGAATTTATGAAAGTTGTGCAGCATTTGCACTCTTTGGAATGCTTTTTGTGACTTTACTGACCTTATATTCCAAATAATTGCCTCCAACATTTAGAACTGTGTTGTGTGACTCCCTTCCTTCTTGGTTGAACCCTGACAGGTTGGGAAGTGTCCCTTAGACCTTGTTTTTTCCCTTTTCAAGCTGCTTTGAGGTCTGTAATCACCCTTGGGGATAAATCTGCAGCTTTTTCTATCTGATCTAGGTATTGTTGGGCTATGTCCTCCTTTTACTGATCTTCATCTTCTAACTGTAACCCCACATTGTGAGTGAGGATGTTATGTAGTGCCTTGTTGGGGGAGTCATCTCATTCCAACTGAAAACTACTCTCATCAATTTGAATAGATGTAGGCTGACACATAATGGATTTGTTCTTGTCTTCTGGAGACCCTCCTTGTATTAGTGATGTGTCCATGTTATCTTCTTGGTGCACCACCAATGTCTTGGGGTCTTCATTATTCTTTGGTTCTTCCTGCAGTGTTCCAGCATGGATGGTGTGGTTCTGGAGGTCTGATGAGGGACTTACAGGTGAGATGCCCTTCTCTAGTTCATTATTGTGGTTTATGATGTCCCTTTGGTCATCACTGCTTGGTACTTTTGTGCTGCAGGTTGTATTATCCTCATTGTTGCTGCTGTCAACCTTGCCTCCCTCCTTCTGTGTTCTAAAAACCCGTGTTATCCATTCCTTGGTGCAAACTGATTGTTGCTCTTGGTGATTATCTTTCTGTGATTTCCCCTTTGTATTTGAAGTATTAAGAGCCTTGTTGCTATTGCTTTCTATTGTTGTTTCTTCTTGTTTATCTATATCAGTAGTATCTGTATTATCTTGAAGTTGTGATGATGTACTGCTCTTGGTGCCTGTTGTATCAGAAATGTTTGTGCTTGTGTGCTCCTCCTCCCCTAAGGCTGCAAAGGAATTAGAGGTGTTCACCCCTTTATCAGGGGATAAAGCACTGTCACTGATGACCTTCCCATCCATCCCTTCTTTAATTTCCATGACAAAGCACCTCCTTGCTGGGTTCCATTGTGTGCCCCATTTCTTCTTCCTTATTACAGTAGGGTCTTTGGTATCTGTGGGGATAATCAGCTCTGGGTGTCGTACCCTGCATTCTTGTTCAGCATGTCCCTGAAGTTTACAATTTTGACAGCATTTGGGTAATATGTCATATTGTATCTTCACCTCCTCAATTCTCGATTCCTTTGTGATAGGGTTGGTGATCTCCATCTCCACCAGCTTAGGAAAATTAGATAGCAAATCAACCTTCACCTTCACCCTAGCACAATTAGGTCTAGTCTTGTTAATGGTGGTTGTGTCTAGGTGCAAAGGTTTACCTACTGTTGTAGCCAACGAGAATATTGATTCCTTAACAAAGTACGTAGGCTTTAAATCAGGGAAGGAAATTCATGTCATAGCTTGATTTGTTTCCTCATTAGCATTGAACTTAGCATCATATATCAGTGGTCTCATAGAGTAGGAATATTTGTCCTTAGACAAGATGTAGTATACAGTCTTAGATATCATGTTTATGAAGTCCTCTTCCCTGTTGAGCCTTATAAGGATGTGTCTGTTCCTCAATAGACCTATATTGCATTGCTTAGGAATTTGAATCCTCAGTTCTTCCAAATCAGGCCATCGGTATGAGAATTTACCAACCACTGCTAGTTGTAAGTTCTCAATGGTATTCATTCTATCCACTTCTTCCTCCGTCCATGAGATTCTCGGGATCCCATTATTGTAAGTTGGGTATTTCATCGGTATAGGTTTTATTACTTGACCAAATTTGTCTTGTGGTTTTAAAAGATCTGCATACTGCCCAATCGTAGTATCTCCGGTAGGCATATTTGTAGGCTCGTTAGGCAAAGTAGGGGGTTTGGAGGGACTTGCGGGGTGGTATAAAGAAGGGAACTGTGCTGCTGACGTTACGGAGAGCTGACCAGCCCGTGGGGCTGGCTGGCCAGTGGCCGAAATGGCCATGTGCGGTGTGGTAGAGGCGTAGGGTTTAGGTTTTGGTCATGAGAGAGAAGAGAGCGTTTTTTACTTTTCTTCATCCTATGCAATGTCTATTTTGCCCTTAATATTTTTAATCTTTCATTTATGTAAAATCTTTTTATATTATATATAAAGTATTTATTTTTCTTAACATGGGTGTTTACCATTTTTTTAAAAATTCATTAACATTATTAATAAAATGATTCATTTATAAATTAATCACACAATCTAATGCTATTTTTTTATTATTGATATTTTTATATTACATGCATTAAGGATGTATGTATATAATAGATGTAATTATGTATATAGATGCATGTTTTAATTCTCTCATATTCTCTAATGTTTATATAGATAACGATTTTTGGTTGTCAATAATGAATGTTTTCTAAATTATAATATAAAATTCATTAACAATAATTATTTAATTTGTTATAAATATACCTCTATTTTCATTAATTATTTTTGTATTACCTGTATTGAAATATATTTTATAAAGTTATAATACCTATTATTTTCACTTGTATAAATAGATAAAAGTTTTGATTATTATTAATAAAATTAATTTTTTTATTTTGCTCATTTATTTTATTATAGAACATCATTAACTTATATACTCAATTAGTATTTCTCACTTTTTTTCATCTAAAAAATAATATTGTATTTATTTTTTCTTAAAAAATATGTTATATAGATTTAAAAAATAAAATTGTGATTATAAAGAAGTTTAAAAAAAAAGATACAAAATTTGATAGTACAAAGGATAAAATAGACATTTTGAAAAGTCAATTAGGATAAAGGGGGGAGAATGATTATTGTTCAAAGTTGAGGGAGTGCTTGATTTTTAATGCAAAGTTAGGGGGTGTAAACGATTTTCACTCATTTATATATTACATAGAGGCATACAAAAGATTAGTCATAACTCATAAACATGATATTAACTATGGAGGTTTTGGGAAAAAAAGTTATGGGGAGAGGGAGTTACACTCATAATAGTGTGTGGAGTAGTAAAGAATTAACTATACATTATGAAGAAGATTAGTGGGAGCAACTTCTTAAGACATCCACATAATTATATTATTTACAACAAATTTAAAATATAAAAAAGAATAAAAAATTTAAACTTTTAAGTGGAATAGTTATAAGTTTGTCTGATTTGAATTAAACATAATACATTTATTGAAATGAATTTTAGGGCTTGTTTAGCCATAATTTTTTTTATTTTTTTTAAGAGTTAAACTTCAAAAAATAATTTGATCATAAAATTTTAGAAAAATGTAAGATTTTTTTTTTATATTTTTCCAAAAAAATTCAAAATTAGTGAAAAGTTATTTTTATTTTTCACTTTAAATTACTCATAAAAATTAACTCTAATTTATTTTATAGTTAGAAGTACAACTTCAATGACTAGTTAAAAGATACAAGGTGAATGGGGTGTCTGACGAGTGATCAGTGATCGGAACGGCACCGCCGCGTCTTTCACTTTTTGGGTCAGAGAGCGCCTCCAATAAAGTTTGATTGGATAAATATCAATTAATCAGAAATTTTATCCACTTGCCTCGTTTTCTGCATTATCTCTTTTTCCTTTTATAATACATATTTTTCTCCTCTTAAATCTTCTGAAGGAAAAAAAAAAAAAAAAGGAAAGAGAAACTTTAGCAACATGATGAGAAGACAACAGGATCAACAATCTAAGCTTCTCTACGAGCTTTCCACTTTGATTCTTAACATTCTCCGATCTCCAACGACGCCGTTGGAGTTTTCCGACCAGTTTCCGGTTATGCAACGCAGTACACAGTCACCACCAGCGAGGCCGATGCAGCAGATTACTCCGGCGGGGTTTGCTTCCCTGCTTCTGGGTATTTCTATGGCTTTGATGCTCTGTGGATCTGTAACGTTCTTCATTGGGTTTTTCATGATGCCATGGATTCTTGCGTTGGTGATGGTTTTGTATCTAGCTGGAATTGTTTCTACTTTGTCAATGATTGGACGAGCCATTTTCTGCGCATCACCGCGAAAAGATGTTCAACGTAAGGATCAGTTTTTGATTCCGAGTCTTCTCCTTCTTTGTAAAGTTTGCAAGCACTCTTTAGTTAATGATTCATATGATGTTTCCTTAGCAGGGAAACGCTCTTCTTGCTCTTAGTTCTATTGTATGTTTACCCTGTTACTGGCGCAGTGTTTTTATGAGCTCCCTTTTGATCTATTATGAGTGTTTCCTTCATATCTTCAGTTCGTTAGATTACTAGTTTTAGAATATGGATCTAAATTAGTTATATTTAAAACTATTACTGATTTAGCAGGTTATTTACATTATTTTCTAGGTATCATCAGCTCATATAAGTTAAAACTCTTTAATAATGAAATCAGGTCTTATTGTATAAGTTTGATGATTATATGCACGCTGACACCAGGTATGCACTTGTACTAATCGAATCAAAATGGAAACTATGAGATGGTTGACTTAACTAATAATGCCTTCAGATTGGCTAAAAACAAGTTAAAACTCTTACAAAGGCGCAGAGGTTTGGCCGGGGAAAGTTGGACAGAAATGAATGTTTCCATGGAAGTGGATGTAAAAACTTTAGTTCTTGATAGAATGAAAACTGGAAGGCGGGTGAGTTCTGTGGGACATGTTTTCTGGTAGCTATAATATTTCTTTGTTTGGAGTTGACACCTTTATTTATCTGAGTTTTCCTCATCTGTTCTCCTTGTACTTCACATTTGTGAGTTGTGAATATGATTCATTCTCTCTATGGTGTCCTAATTTCCTGGCCTGCCACATTTCTTATGCAACTTGGCTTAATATGTTAAAAACCAAATCGCCTCATTAATTTGCGTGCTTTCCAAACTTAAGGATCGATTAGTAGGGCCTGGGATTTCTCTAGATAGGATTCAATTGGTTTCTTTGGGCTTTCTAATATAGTATTAGCAACTGTTTGGCCTGGGGTTATCACTCACATATATTAGATTACCTTGTGTTTTGTTACTTGGTCAACTTGGCCTCCATGTTTCTTAATCTTCTCAGTAGCGGAGTTAGTGGAATTTTAATGAAAATAGTCACAAGAAGATCAACTGGGGAAGGGGACAAGACTGTTTTTCACTTTGTTAAAGTTTGATTTACTGTATATCTGGAAAAAGAAATTAATTATATCGGTACAAAGTCTAACTGGACATGACAGAATTTTGTCCGTTGAGAATGAGTAATTATTTATAATGTATTTTAAGGTAAATAATAACTTATTTTGCATCACAGAAACTACAAATAAATGAGTCAACAGAGAAACATGAGATATCACAAGAACTGGACTACATCTTGCACCACATCTGCATCTCAACATTCCACATAAATCATTCTGGAATGTCCAAAAGACATTCCACATTGCTTCTCCAGAATGATTTATGTGGAATGTTGAGATGCAGATGTGGTGCAAGATGTAGTCCAGTTCTTGTGATATCTCATGTTTCTCTGTTGACTCATTTATTTGTAGTTTCTATGTTTCTCCTGAATGATTCATGTGACAGTGTTGAGATTCTGATGTGGTGCAAGACGTATTCTCCAGTGCTATGTGATTCTCCATGTTTCGTACTCTTGTCTTTTGGCTCATTTGTTTGTATTCTGTATTGCAGCGTGTAAAATATTGTGAAGCAATTTAAGCATTTGTATTGGGACAGAACAAGGGTGAGGAGCATGGTTGAACTCTTTACTTAGGTGCAGTTTCCTGCAATGTTTAAAGAATGGATGCAGGATGTATACATTGCATGCTGGTCTTTTATTGCAGGAGGACAGATTAAGCATTTGAAAGTGAAAATATTTGATTAGCTACAACTTACTGTATAGGAAGACTCAAAATGGACGTGCCATGTTCTTTTATCTTAGTACCCTGTTGTATTTCTTGTGCCATTAGAGATGTAGAAATGATAGCTTGTTTTCAATCCCCGAGTGATATTGCAAGTACAATCAAAGCTTAATTAGTATTTTAGCTGTGAGTATTTCCCTGATAGATGATCATGCCAATATGAAGGAAAATATCATTGTTCCAAAAAAACCTTCAATTGTAAGCTTTGAATTTGAAACCTGACCATCAACTTTTGCATATTTTATTTTTTAGCAAAAGCTTCATGTAACTCTGGAGTATATATTTTCAGGTTGATGTTTTATGAGGAAAAGTATTCCCTGACCTCATCCCTAATTCACAGATTTGCGTGTGTTCCGTATGGATGATGAAAATGTTTGCTAATTTTTTTATATTTGGTTGGTATCCTTTATTTAAAAAATAAAATAAAATTGATTGGTTAAATTTTTTGAATTTTCTCAAAAAAAAAAATATGTTCTAAAGCATTATTATTATAGTGAATGTCTATACTTTATATTTCCTTGGAGAAAAGTTAGGAATCCTAACTTTGGGACTAAGTCAGTTTTTTCCTATAAATAAAGGATTGTCTTCATTATAATTCATCCCTACATCCCTCAATTAATCTCTCAAGAGAAATAAGAATCTTTCTCTTTTCCCTCTTTATTCTTCTTGTTCTTATTATATTATTTTATAATACGTTATGAGCACGAGACTCTGGCATCTGAGCAACTACTTTAATTTGATAGTATTAAAGGTATAAGAAGCAACCTCCTGTTAAGTTATTATAGTTGAAATTTGAATAGGGGCTCTGAAAGATATATCAAAACTAAAAAAGGATACCGTGATCTATTTACTTGCTGTTATAATTATTGTTATACCCTATTTTGATCGGGTCAAAGCGAAGTACAACATATTGGTGATTCTTCAATTATTAGCTTAAAGAGTTGTCACCTAATTAATTTTAAGGGTAAATTAGGACACCTAAATTATTAACTAAAGTTATGCTAAATTAACTCTAATTAATGGTCTACTTAACTTATGTGATTCTAGGTAAGGGTTCTAGTTATCCTAAAGGGAAGGAGTTAAGCATCCTTTAAGATCCGCTAAAGACGGTTACCGATCAAACTTAGGTTAATCAAATAAGGGTCTAAAATATAAATATAACATTTTATATACTGAAGAAAATAACTTACAAATATTATTAAGGTTATAAATGGAAAACATAAAAATTACTAATAAAATTGATAATTTGTAGAAGAAAATAATTAGTTATGAAATAAACTTAAAATAGAGGGTGTCTAAATCAGAAATAAATCATGGTAAAGTATCAAATGAGCTAACCTCCAAAAATATATGTTGAGCAATAAAAAGATGTGCAACTAAACCATTTGGTTATAAAGAATAGCTTACTAGGGAAGACCTTCTGGATTAAAAAAAATATAAGCTTAGACTTGATAAAAATAAAGACTTCAAAGATATTTATTTAGTAAAATAGTTTTCAAAGCAAATAAAGAAAAATTTCCAACAATGTAAAAAAAAACACATTAGTTTTGCCTTTCACGTAAGTGTGTTTTGATCCTTTCGAATAACTATATTTTACTAAAAAGATAAAGCATTTTCATGTTCTTGACAAGAGCATTTTTTTCACTTCAAAAATCTGTATCTTTTTATGCAAAATCTATGCCTTAAAAATCACAAAGAAAGTGCATTTTGACCTTAAAAATCTGCGTTTAAAGCTCTTAAACAGCTGTGTTTTTTTAGCTCAAAAATCTGCACTTTTAGATTAAAAAAAATCTGCACCTTTTAACTCATTTGAAGTTGAATTTTTACTCTAAGAAAATCTGCACTTTCTTTTCACCAAAAAGTCCTTATTTTAAGCTCTTAAACGTTGTAGTTCAGCCTTAAAAAAAACATGTCTTAACTCTCGAAAAACTGTATTTTCCTGCCCCAAAACCATGTCCTTTTGTTTTACAAAAAAAAAGCTAACAGTGATAAATAAAAAATCTACAAGAACGATTTGATATCCAATATTTCGAAAAAATAATATAGACATATGTACATATATTTGAAGGAAAGGAGTTAGCTACAAACCTCTATTATTATATATAGCAAACTACCCATTTCTAAGGTTCAAGTGTTCTAGGCTTAATTCTTTTATCGACGGAATCAAATAATAAAATAAAGACACTTCTAATTAACAATCTCGCATAATTAAATAAACTTAGTTATTTATCTAGTGTTAATAAAGAAATTCAACAAGTAATCTCAAACTTGAGATAAAACCAAAACACACGCAAATAAGCTACTAACAATAACAAGAAAGTTATAAGGAATGATAAGAAGGAAGGACACCATAAGCGACCCCAAGCGTTTTGCTCGTTTTTCTTGCTAATTGATGGATTCTAAGGAAGATGACGTATAATGACTCCAAGCGCGGGTATGTTGAGTCTCATCTTGAGACACGATTTTTACAAGAGTCTCGAATTAGACTCCATTTGCTCCAAAGTGTACATGTAAAGAAAGGAAAAAATAAAATTAGGATATATAAAGTTAAGAAAACATAATTTGCAAGAGACACTATGATCTCAATTGTGATTATCAGCCATACAATTCTATGTTACACATTATGTCCTCAAAAGATAGCTCATACCATATTAACGTACTTTGGGACCCTATTAGAAATGGACTTGAAGTTACCAACAATACTATTACATTGAAATCTATAGTCATACTCTTGAGTACAAAAGAAGAAAAAGTTAAACCACACGTTCATCCGAAGAGTATATACCCACACAAATATAAAAAAGTTTTATCAAGTCACGTAATAATCCAATCAAAATATTTTAAAGGCAAGATTTTAGGAACAACATATTAAAACTAAGAGCACACATCTTATAGCTTAGAATTATTCACAAATACAAGTTCAATGTATTGTATATACAGACATGATTTCCAAATGATAAGAAAAACTTTTCAGGTTTTGATTTGTAATAAATCTTGCTTCTCCTGCTTGCTATGACAGATTTAAATACGAAATTTGCAGTACACTACGAACACAAAATCATATTTCATGTTTTGAATAATTTCAAAGGCCAGCGGGAAAACATCTCGAATGTATATCTAACTATGCAGCATTTGACACAAAATCGCCATAGATGGACAATACAGTGAACTTATGCTAGCTATATCTTATATAGATCCAATCTTGATATTTACCCAAATATGCTACGTGATTTCTTTATGGAATTTAAAGACGATTTACCTATGGCAAGTAATAAATAAATAATTTAACCGAAGTAGAACTGTAGGCATGCTTTGAACGGTTGTCATCAAAACATAGGACAGAATCTAAACAAAATAAAATTTCCTAAGCAAACGAAGCCACTTGAAAAGAAGGAAAGAAATAAGTGGAGATGAAGTCGTATTCACACTACTACATACTAATCTACGATAGATAAGAAGATAGTAAAATAGTTCCCTGAACAAGATTTAGCAAAGCAACAACGTTGATGACATATTCAATAAACTAACAATCAGTAGCTCCTCTGAGATTTATTTAGTTCACATTAACTCTTTACATATTGATTTACAACACATAAGATAGAAAGAACAGATTTAAATAAGCATAAATCATTCAAAGTGCTAACATAATCGAAGTTGCATAAAAATGGAGGTCAGAGAGGGTAAACACTGACCTTTTTGGGGGCAGTGAACTAAGGACTTGTCGTCGAAGATCCAAACTCGAACCCACTCAAAACAAAAGTCTCGGAAGAACCAAACGAGAATGCAAAGACAAGTGATTAAGAGAAAAAAACCAGTAGATACAATAGTGCAGGGGGAGGAGGAAAAAGGCATGCCCAAAACAAGTGCAAAGATGTAGTATTTATAGTGATGAACTAGGGTTGAGATTGAGTATTTGGGCGGGATTTCAAAATGAAATAGCCGTTTGAAATCAAAATCTCTGCTTGTTGATCCTTCCTCAGAGATTTCCAGAACTATTTGGCCTCTTGTGTTGACCAAATTAAGAAGAGAGATGTAAATGAGGGAGAGAGGAGAGAACGTCTGACGTTCTTCAGAAGAGAGATGTGGAGGTTGCACGAAAATGGAGCTGTGGCCTTCTGCCATGGTTAAGAACCGATGGAATTTTCTCTGGAAGTGGAAAATGAGTGTTGTTTGATGGAAGAGGATATGTTTAGGGCTAGGGTTAGGAAATGAGCTTGGGCTGATTATCAAGGCAACTTTAATCTTAGTTTCTACCAAAATATTGGGCTGCAAATTGAGGTGGGTTTGGGCCGTATTGCTGGTCAAATTTGGGCCTGATTTGTGAGTTTAATTAGCTGAAAATAATGGGCTTGTTTGGCCTTTCCTTTCTTCTCTTTAAATTATCTTGAGCTTCTAATTTAATAATTAATATAATACACATTATGTGATGACAATTAATTAACAAAAGATATCGATTACAAAATATCGATTTATAATTAATTTAATAAATATAAAACTTAAAATAAAGTGATGACATATCATCAATTGTTTAAGAAAAAGAGTTGTAAAATGATAGTAGGGATTTCGATAATAAAATATGTAATTTCAAAAAGTAATTTATAAAACGTGATAACATTGATAACAATAGTAGTAATAGTAATAATAATAATAATAATAATAATAATAATAATAATAATAATAATAATAATAATAATAATAATAGTTGTTTAAATATAGTAAAAATAAATAAAAGCATTATTAATTTAGAAGCTCGAGAAAATAAAAAGGGCGAAAGAAGGGTCAAAATTGGGTGTCAACAATTATCACGTAACTTTTCTATTAATTCTAGTAATATTTAGTAGTAATAAATAGATCACAGTGGAGTCTAGCAAAAAGCAATAGTACAATATTTGCTTTGTTTGAAAAATATTGTTCATTTTCTTTGTTTTGATGGATCAATGTTATTACAGACTTTAGCAACTACAAATAATAACTACGAATATTTTACGTTGGTTGTACAA
This sequence comes from Jaltomata sinuosa, assembly GCA_003996215.1. Lineage (NCBI taxonomy): Eukaryota > Viridiplantae > Streptophyta > Magnoliopsida > Solanales > Solanaceae > Jaltomata > Jaltomata sinuosa. The sequence goes on from QJPP01007354.1 coordinate 249,696, forward strand.
AATTTTCTAAGGAGTTATGTTACCAAGCTAATCACTGTTTATAATAAAGTGTCAATTTTTTTATTTATTTATTAAGTCACTTTTAATCTTCGGAGAAGGGCCTAAATAACCTTCAAATATTGAAAATGGTACAAATATACCCTTCTTCCATCTTTGAGCTCTAAAATTCCCTTTTCATCCATCTTTGGCTTTAAAATACTCCTCTCATCCACTTTTGGGCCCTATGTAGCAACGTTTTATTTGTTGAAATTTTTATTAATCAAAACATATTAACTTACAAACTCAATTTGGATCCCAGATTTAGCTCTCCTTCATTTCTCATCTCTCCATTTTTTTCAGGTTCTTATTTAAATTAGAGACATATGTCATAAATTTAATTTAATGACTAAGATTTAGTAAATTAAAAATAGTCTTAATTATGATTAAAATAATTAATTACTTTCATTTATTTACTCCAAAATATAAGGAAATTCCACAATTCTAGCCATTAAATTTATTTTTAATTATACTATTATTTATTTTGTCAAATATTCAAATATCTGATTGCTATATTATTTATAATACAGAAAAAAGTTATACTAAATTTTAGTTGTAATTTTTTTTAAAGCGGGAGGACTTCTCTTCCAACATTGAAATTTCTTTCCAATATTTAAAATTAGGTTAAAAAAAATTTGAGTGAAAAAAATTAAAGTAAAAATGATGCAGGACAAAATTTATACAAGCTTCAAGGTAAGTGAGAATATTTTTTTATATTTAAGAAAGATATCTTGTACAACTAAAATTATGAGATTAAAATAATATTTTAAAAGTAAATATATGAAAGTAATTGATTATTTTAATTATAATTAAGGCTTATTTTTAATTTACTAAATCTCAGTTATTAAATTAAATCTATGACATATGTCTCTAATCTAAATAAGAACTTGGAAAAAAATGGAGAGATACAAAATGAAGAAGAGCTAAAACTGGGATTCGAATTGGGTTTGTGAGTTAATAGGTTTTGATTAATTAAAATTTCAACAAATAAAATGTTGTTACATATTAAATGAAATTCCTAATCATTTTTCCTAAAGAGTTTGTTAAGGGAAAGGGCAAAATAGGGCCCAAAGGTGGATGAGAAGGGTATTTTAGAACCCAAAGGTGAAGGAAAAGGGCATTTTAGAGCCCAAAGGTGGATGAAAAAAGTATTTTAGAGCCCAAAGATGGAAGAAGGGTATATTTATACCATTTTCAATACTTAAAGGGTAATTTAGGCCCTTCTCCGTTTAATCTTTAAAAAAAAAAAAAAAAATTGGTTACTTTATGCGGCCTGAGAGTTGTATAGTCAGAAGATACAATCATCCAAGTATTTGATTTTAAATTATACCATGGCTACAGAGTTTGCAAAATATCTAACTACTAAAAGTGGTTTAATCTCACGATGCTTCATAGCTCGTAAAGCAATAATTAAGTCTTGCATACTCTAAAAGATATGTTAGAGAAAAATTCTCTATAATTATATGTATACCTTGATTTATTCTTGAAATAGCAATATTTTAAAAGAGGTTCAAGCTATCATAATTTTATAGGCTTAAGGCACGATTATATTCCATTCCTGGAGAATGAGAATTTTGATTGACCAAAAGCCATTAAATTCATCCTATTTATTTGCTCCATTCTATGGCATGAATGTGGTAGCAGTGCATTATAAATCTGAATGAAGATGAGTGATTGAAGATACGTTCAAATAATTATGTTTTATTCCTGAAGAATGAGAACTTCTAATAAATATTACAAATATAGATTCATTCTCTGGGGTGAATGTGATAATTTTAGTAAAATTTATAATTACGAACGTGTTCTTAGTTGTGACTATATCACAACTCACTTCCGAAAGAGGTAGAATAATTGGAAGATTGAATATCTCCAAAGTTACTATGGTAAGAAACATGTATGTGAAAAATTATCCGAGCATGATGAGATCACATGCCACAATAAACTAGAAGTTTACTGATATAAAATTCATGTCATAGTAAACCAGAAGTTTACTAAGCAAAAAGCACATGTCATGGTAAACTTGGAGTTTACTAGACCAAAATACTTTATTTGTTGTCATGAACGATTATGTCGTCCCGAAGATGTGCATATTGAGTATTAAAAATGTACTGAAGAATTAGAAGATTCTTCAAGAACTCTCTGTGTTGTTTGTTCTCATGGTAAGTTGATTAGATCAGCTAATGTTGGAATTGGATCCCCTAAATTCTGAAAAGTATAAAAGGTGAATATGGGCCCGTTCACTTGCCATGTGATGTCTTAAAAGGATGCATCTATAAGATGGTCACATGTGCGTTTATTGTCAACCTTCAGTTTGACATTCGTAAAGTTGCTTGCTTAATGTAAATTGAGTTAAGAGCATAATTTTCACATTGTGTAATCAAGACGATTGATCTTGATAATGCTGATTTGGCGTTGAATGTCTTCAATAAAATAGTTTAATCATTGTTTATGAGAACAAAGTTTTATGTGATGGCCTGAAATATGATATATTATATACAATAGCACTTGTATGCATTCAGGCCAGTAAATTATGATTAATTTCCCTCTCAATTAGTTCATGATCAAGGACTAAATATTTTTCATCTAATATCTTTTAATGTGTGGTATATGATTAATAAATATACCATGATGCACAAAGATGAATTTCTCAAAGAAGATAGAGGATATATGTTAGCTTTTTTAACATAAGGGGAAGAGAATAAGCATATATGAAATATGTTATGAATTATCATCAGTATGATCCTGATTCAAAAAATAATTTAAGTAAAATGCTAGAAGCATTTGTTGACCCAAAATAAATTTCATATTTAGCTGCAAATGCTCCTATTGAATGTCCCTGAAAGACAGTCTACATCATGCATGAAGCATGATAGACCAATCAATTTCAATTGCACTACTCCTTGAAATAGAAAAGGAGCAAATGATCACAATAAGAGGCAATGTGCTCTTGAAGAGCCTATGACATAACACTTCATGAAACCTTATGAGAGGTTCATGTACCTGAAAAATAATGAAGTAATGAGATCTCAATAAGTTATGTCGCATTGTGAACCGATACAGATGATATATCATCAATGATATCTTTTATACAATATAGCGCAATATTATAAAAGATTATGAGGATCTGAATTCTACGTCTATTAAAGCATGCTGACGTAGAAATATTTATAAAGTGACATGAAAAGATGTATTAAGCGTAAAGCTTATTTAACTTGCAGTCTAGACACAAAAAGATGTCATTGTGTCACTTGATAAAATTGATATGAAAATCCTTAAAGGATATAAAATATCTGAAGCATATACGAATTTTTGAAAAACTTGTTTATAATTCTCATATGGATTAAATTAGTCAAGGTTGATGTACTAAAATCACCTTAATGTCGTAGGGTATAAAAATGACGTTGTTTACTCTTAATCTTTCATATTGTTATGCAAGTTGATGACTTGAATTGAAACTCTTAGAGAGTTTTCAAAATCAATAGATTATCTGCTGAAAGAAGTTGAAATGAGAAACTTGCAGAATTGGATTGGTCCTGAAGTACCATATCCTGTACAATTGATGCTTGTATACATCTTGATATAACTATGAGCATGATATAGTTTCACTCCTATGTGAAAATATTGAAATAAGATCAATTGTAAGTTCTGATATGAATGTGTTTACCCTAACAAATATTGTCAAGATTTTATTGGTTATGAAATGCAGAACATTTATGGATATACATAAAGTTTGATCTCATATAAACTATATGTGTTCATATATGGGAGTACTGTCATATCTTGACGATCTACAAAGCAGTCTATTGTAGTTACTTCATCAAATCACTGTGATACATCTCATGAAGCAAGCCAATGATGTTTGTGGCTGAAGTCAATGATACATCTCATTCGAGAAAAATATGGATTGAAATGTGACAAAGTACCCACGATCTTATAAGAAGATAATGCAGCATGTATAGCACAATTGAAGAGAAGATTCATAAAATGAGATAGAATGAAGCTCATTTCACCAAAGTTTTTCTACACTCATGAACTAGAAAAGAATGGTGATATCGACGTGCAACAGATTCATTTGAGTGATAATATGATTGATTTATTCACCAAGTCTCTACCAACTACAATTTTAGAGAAGATGGTGCACAAGATTGGAATGCAAAGATTCAAGTCTTTGGATTGATGTTCTCATCAGGGGGAGTTAATATGTGATGTACTCTTTTTCCCTCACAAGGTTTTATCCCACTGGGTTTTCCTGATAAGGTTTTTAATGAGGCAGTCAAAAATGCGTATTATGAGATATGTGTACTCTTTTTCCTTCACTAGAATTTTTTCCACGGGGTTTTATCTAGTAAGATTTTAACGAGGCACATTATCCATCAAATAGACATTCAAGGGGGAGTGTTATAAAGTATTATTATTATAATGAATGTCTATACTTTATATTTCTTTTCTCCTTTGCTCTCCCTCTCCGCCTCTCCCTGGCGGTCAGCCATCACCGGCTCACCGCCGCCACCCTCACCAAAACACCCACCGCCTCTCTCCTCTCTCACACCATAATCCCCACTGCTATGGCCACCTCCAGCCGGAAAACAACCCTCATCACCACCGCCCATCACCTCTTCGGCCGATTTCGGCCAATACACACCCGCAAAACCCTAATATTCCCTCATCTCTTCTTCTCCTCTTAGCCCTCAACGTCGCTGCTACTACTCTCCACCAAGGAAATGACTATCACTCATGGTGAAGAAACCCATGGTATTTGGTCCGTCTATGATCGTGTAAGACTGGAGGAAATCTGAAACCTAATTTCAAAGGTTCTAGTTGTTGAAAACGGTGATACCCTTCCTCTTCCTCTTTTTTCTTTTTTTAGATTTTCTCTCTAGTTAATGTGTAAATCTGTAAACTAATACCTAGAACTGTCTGTGCGTAATGTCTCTGAGTTTTACATTTTTTGTATCTAACTGCATAAGCCTATATTATTGAAGTCTGATTGCTGAGTCGACTTATGAGCACCATTACGACTACCACTTTACGCTCATTCGGATTCAAGTTACACATTGTTTAAACTTTTCATAAGCTAATTAAATTGATATTTTTTTAGGCTGGGATTAAGCTCTCTGTTAATCCTCTTCCTTTCTTTGTTTGCCTGCTTTTATATCTTTTACAAATCATGACAACTATGTGAATAGGAGATTTACTCAAATATAATCTTTTCCTCATTTCGTGGCAATCTTCTATATCAAATATGGTAGCATCAGATTTTGTGCTTATGTTGTTGGCCTTAAACGTGGAGATAGCTTCAATACATAGCTATTCTTGGTAGTTTTTGACATTTCTCACGCCTAATTAATTCTTAATATCTCATGTGATTGATTGTCTTCTCAATTATTTCCATTCTTTCCCTCATCGATTGGGACAACCTTGGTACTTATGAATTTATGATAATCCCAATCTATCTTTGATCTGCTGATTTATTTCCTTTTCTTTAATAGTGTGAGACTGTTTTAATACTTGTTAATTTACGGTAACTTTGACACGATTTTTGCACTTAATTGATTCAATTGATTCGCTTAGGGAAAGGATCATTGTGATTGATTTTTACCTCCTCCTACTTCCTTGATTGATAGTATTTCTCTAGTATAAAAGAAAGACTCTCTCTTCTCTGAAAGAGAGAGGAGAGACTTTACACTTTACTACTCTCATACTATTAAGAACTCTCTTCTGTGAACAAGGATTGTTGATTGCTAAGTGTTGGGTCTCAGATTTCTCTTATTGTTTACTGCAAACTGGTATGTCGCTTAATTCGTATACATAATTTATGAATTTGATAGAAAGCATGACTATAGGAGTTTAAAACTAATAACTTATTGCCTACTTGATTATGTGATACGAACTGCCACTATTTGTAGATCATGTATTAGTTATATGATCGATGTGAACTTTCTTGGTGTTGTTTGGTACATATTGTATGGAACAGAGGGCCTCAAACACATCCTATACCTTGACATGGTCAATGCCTAGAACCCTTGAGGTTCTCATAAAACTTGGTCATCTCAGGGACTAATATTAGGAATCGTTATAGGCCCTTTTGGATTTTTGTATGTTTATCTTGGCAGGTTATTTGCTAGCAGATTTGTTTGGAAATTGTGAAGAGTTGCCCGGGATTTGGGAGTCTCCAAAGACTTGGATTCTATTTTTTTTCTTATTTTCTTTCCTTTATTTATTTGGTCTATAATATTTATTGTATAAACTTCGATAAATAAATGAAATTTAGGGGGTTGCTATGGGGAGGGGCGAACTACATGCTACCTATTTATTTATTTGAAACGTTTGCTTGATAAACTTCACGTAGACAACATGACTATAGGTATTAATTAATATCCAACATGTATAGGTTTGCTAATTTGATTTTTAGATGCCATGTCAATAAGTTTAGTATGGAATTTCTAGCATGCTTGCAGTAATCGTGCATATTAGTTACAATGTGCATATTGAATTCTGTCTATAGTTCTTACGTTCATTGCATGCTTGTACAACTTTTGATTCTGCTTATAGTCATTTGTAATTTCTGCCTAGTAATTAATATAACATAACTGGCTAATGCCTATAGGATTAAATTAGTTTTCGCATTTTAAATTAGAAACCATGATTGTAGGTTTAAATCTGTTTCAGCATTTAAATAATTAGCCAACACGCCTATAGGATTAAATCAATTTTTGCATTTAATTAGTTATCATGCCTATATGAGTTAAAATTTGTTCTAGTATTTAATTTAAATAGCTACCACGCTTATAGGATTTAAATCTGTTTTATTGTTTTAGATTAGAAATCATGCCTATAGGTTTAAATTAGCTTCATTTAAATAATCAGAAACCATGCCTATAGGATTAAAATCAATTTTATTGTTTCAAATTAGAGATTATGCCTATAGATTTGTAAAAAAAAGTTTTAGTATGTTAAAACCACTACATATGATGCCCATATGATTTAATTAATATTTTCTGCATGTCTTCATCATTAGAAATCATGTTTATAAGTTTAATAAAAGTGTGTTAATGTCTAAAACATGTTTTAATCGCCTTATCTCTCTTTTAATTAAATAAGAGGCCTACTTGAAATCATTATGTGCTCCTTATTTTAAAGTCCTTATTTTATTTGACGCTAAAATTTTGGTCTAATTATTAACCTTAAGATTTTATTTATCTAGACCCGCATTCAAAATAGTAAGTTCAACGCCTCTTGGACACTAAGTAGGACATCTAGGCATGTTAAGACGCATTAGTCTTTTTTCAATTTTTTCTAGTGCGCTCTTAGGTAAATAACAACCCTAATAACCAACCTAGGCGGACAGTCGGAGATGATAGTCTGTGCTCGCTGATTAATATGAGCAATTCTTAATTGGATTGCGAAGTATTAATTTATGTTGCATGGGGTGATCCTTTAGGCTAAAAACCTCCCTCTTCCTCAACTTGCTTTCCTCCTACGTAGGAAGTGATCTACATGATACACTTATAGTTCGATAGTCATTGCACTTTGATTAAGAGGTCTTTTAAGACTTCGTACGAGGTTGAGCGATTACTCTCCAACGTTAGGCTTTATAGTTTTAATTAATTCTTATGTTATTATATGCTTGGGTAGTATTAATTAAATCACTTAGTAATTAAGTTATCTTATTTATATCACTGTGTCAATTTTGTCTTCTCGCTTATCTGATTTCTTTTACTTATTTATTTATTTTAATTATAATTTACATGCGTAATCCTTTTTCACCTAGATTTATTAGTAATTAAATTGGTTTAATTTATTTACTTATTTTAAAAATAAAGTTTTACTCGCTTAATCACGTAGTCATTTTAGTTTAATAAATTATTTGGACCATTTGTTTATCACGTAATTTCTCACATAAATAATGAATCCGGCAGGGACCCACATTTGTGGACCTCGAAAGGTGCTTAACACCTTCCTTTCGAGGTAACTTAAACCCTTACCCGATTTCTGGTGACGTAGACCTTAATTTAATTATAGTTAGTTAGAATGGTGCCCTAACGCACCTTAATTTGTTAGGTGACGACGCTTCACCCTCTTTTAATCCTAAAAGAGAGTTATCACGTCGAATCATATATTTCGCGAGAAAAATGGGGTGCGACATTATTGATATTGGTTTGTCTATCATTTTCAGTGCCAACCATTGAGTCCGGTACTTTTGTAGGTTCAAAAAGACAGAATGTGTTAGTAAATGATAAGTATAATCAAAACAATACCACAATTGTCCTTAGCCCCATGATGGACGCAAAATTATCTACCCCAAAAAGGTAATAATTGAATTTGTAACGTGATCTAAAGAACACGTGAATTGATTAGACAATGATAATAATGTAATGAAATGATAAACAGAAATACTATAAATAAACTAAAAGCAATTGAATGAATTAGTAAGTGTAAGTAAGTAGAGTATGTTTTAAGCCTAATTTCAGAGGTATCCTCAATGACGATAGTTTTGGATAAGCTGCGTGCTTGATGAACACAAGAGTTGACAAGAAAATAAATAGATGTATTGATGTTTTTACTAATAGAGTATGAATCGAGTGTTAAGCACAAAATTGAGATGACCTTCAACATGGGTCTCTCCTTTTATAGGGGTGAATCTTCTGAATTTAATGCCCAAGAATCATTCCATATTAAATGACATTGAATGAGTAATAACGCTTGACGTTGTCTCTGTAACGGTTGATACTATCAGTTGACTCTTTCTTTGAGTGCTTGTCCTTTGGTCCAGTTTCACTCCTTCGGCTGAGGTGTATTTGCTTCCTTTGGTGTTTAACTGTTGCACATGTGGCTCTCCATATATCTCCAACTAACTTGATCACGTGTCTTGCCTATTTTTGTCCTAGGGAATGTAAGGCATTTTGCATCGTTTAACTAAAAATACAAGTATCAAGAGCTAGAATTTGCACTTTTTATAAGCTTTGATTTTAATTCATAAGTTTAAATGAAAAAAATTAAAGTTATATATACATTATATTAAAGATTATTACTTTAGATATACATTTTTTATAATAATCACTAAGTTGCACGTGCAAGACACATACACTAAAACTAGTACTCATAATAAATATAAGATAAAATAATCTCTAATTTTATTTCGAAATTATTATGGCTTATCTCACCAATCGAGCAATCCTTAGAGGTCGTTTTATGCAAACTAAAATCCTGATATTATAATCTCTGAACTAATTTATTTCATCTAGGAGATGGAATAAAATAATTCCAAGTTGGATGAGATAAGATGATATATCCTAAAAATAAGCCTAAAATAAAATTTAGACTTAATACATAGTTATACCTTTAAACTTGTTAGGATATTCCATTTAGACGCTCGAACTACGTCCTATTCCAATTGAACACCTCACTCCTAATAACGTATTTCAATTAGACACTTTTGATTCAAATTTTTAGAAAACTTTTACACGTGATTTCATTTGTCTATTGGATAGTTAAGTTAACGACATAAAAAATGTCATCTCTTTTAGTTATACACATCAATCTCAAGTAGAAAATGTTTGGGGTTTTACTGCTTATTGAGTTGAATGCGTATAATTAAAGGAAATGACATATTTTATGTGGTTAACTTAACTACCTAATAGACGAATGAGAACACACGCAAAAACTTTTTATAAAATTTAAACTGAAAGTATCTAATTAGAATATTTTATTAGGAGTTGATGTGTTCAATTGAAACAAGACTTAGGATGTGTTCAGTATGGATGGAAAACATGAAAATATTTTCTAGGAAAATAAGTTGTTTCTTACTTATTTTCTTGTGTTCGGTATGCAAGTAGAACTTTTTTTCCTAAAAACATTTGTATATATATCTAACACAAAACAATGAGAACGACTAGGAATAAAATGATGGATATTGCGATGGGGGGGGGGGGAGCGTAGAGGATTGTGGTGGGGGTGGAGTAGGAAAAAATATTTATTTATTTTTTTAAAATGAAAAAATAATTTTTTTGGGGGGTAGAGAGGAGGGGTAGTGGGGGTGGGGTCAGGGTAGGGAGGTGGGTGGGGCTAGGGGTCGGGTAGGAGGTGGGTAAAAATGAGGGGGGTGGTGGGTGGAGGTGGCAGGGTGGGTGTGGAATTTATAGCCTGTTTGGCCAAGCTTATTTTTCTCCAGAAGTGGTTTTTCGCTCAAAAGTGCTTATTTTTTTAAAAAAAGAGGCGTTTGACCAAGTTTTTGAGAGAAAATAAGTGTTTTTGAGGAGTAGCAGAAGCAGTTTTTCAGAAGCTAAAAAAAATAGCTTCTATCTAAAAACACTTTAAAAAGTTTGGTCAAACACTAATTGCTGCTCAAAAGTGTTTTTAAATTTATTGGTCAAACACAAACTGCTTCTCACCAAAAGTACTTTTTTGGAAAGCGCTTATGAAAAAATACTTTTCAAAATAAGTTGATTTTAGAATCTTGGCCAAACAAGCTATTAGTGATGTGAATAATTTTGAGAGTAGTATGAAACATTACCACTTGTTTTTCCTACTTTCGTTAAGGAAAATATTTTCTATTTTTTCAAGGAACTTATTTTTCTAAAGAAAATATTTTTAAAATTTTTTAACTAAATAAACATGAAAAAATATGAAAATATTTTTTGGAAAACATTTTTCTTCATTTTGAACACACCCTTAGTTGAAATATCTAAATGAAATACTTTGATAAGTTCAAAAGGTTGATTACATATTAAGACTAAAATTTATAACGTATTTTATTGACAGGAAATTACATGGAGTGTCCTCAAAAGTGAGTGGTCTTCAATTTTTGCCCCTCATAAGAAAAGTCTTTAAAGAATACCCTTCCTTCCTTTTTATGTATAGAACAAATACATTTTTACCCCTCTACACCACAACTCTTCATGTTCATTTGTATCTCAACTTTTAATTTTCATTTTTTCCTTTTTCTTTTATCTTTTTTTTTCTTTTTTTTTTCTTTTTTCTCAATTTTTTTAATTCTCGTTTTCTTTTTTCTCAACCTTTATTTTTATTTTTTATTTTTCTCTCAACTTTTTTTTTGTTCTTTTTTTTTCTCAACCTTTATTTTTTTTCTCATTTTTCTTTTTTTCTCAACTTTTATTTTTTTTCTTTTTTTTTTTTTTTTTTTTTTTTTCTTATATTTTTTCTTTTCTTCTTTTTTTTTTCTTCTCTTTTTTTCTTTTTCTAACCTCTATTAATTTGCTACAATGAACAAAAAGTTGTGATAATCCCAAAGAAAGAGAATCTTCTTTATTTGAATAATCGAAGTTTTTAATTTTATGTGGGTGCATCGAATAGCTCGCCCCTACAAATGCCGGTGTCTCTCTCTTCATATACTATAAATTTAAGGACGATGCACTCGCCTATTTATTATGCGATCGGTCCTATGGACCTTGGACCCGTGTCGTCCTGCATATACATTTCAATTTCACTATACTGTTAGAGAAGTTCTTTTTTGGAACAAGTCTTGCCTCTAAGACAAATATTATAAAATATCTCATAAATCAAGATACAATGAGGTAATGTCAAGTCTTGCTCGTGGGGCATAACTTGTTGTTTGAAATTTTTTGAGCTAAGTCTTGCCTCTAAGGCAAGAGTTATAGAGCATCTCATAAATTAAGACACAATGAAGTAGTGTTAACTCTTGCCCATGGGGCATAACTTATTTTTTGGGAGGCCCTTGGGCTAAGTCTTGCCTCTAAGGCAAATGTTATAGAGCATCTCATGATCAAGACACAATGTGCTAGTGTCAACTCTTGCCCATGAGGCGTAACTTGTTGTTTGAAAGTCTTTGAGCTAAGTTTTGCCTTTAAGGCAAGAGTTACAGAACATCGCATAAATGAAGACACAATGTGGTAGTGTCAACTCTTGCCCATGTGACGTAACTTGTTATTTGGAAGTCCTTGGGCTAAGTCTTGCCTCTTAGGCAAGCGTTATAGAGCATCTCGTAAATCAAGCACAATGTGGTAGTGTCAGCTCTTGCCCATGGGGTGTAACTTATTGTTTGAAAGTCCTTGATGAGGTAGTGTCAAGTCTTACTCGTGGGGCATAACTTGTTGTTTGAAAATTCTTGAGCTAAGTCTTGCCTCTAAGGCAAGAGCTATAGAGTATCTCATAAATCAAGACACAATGAAGTAGTGTGAACTCTTGCCCATGGGTGTAACTTGTATATTTTGAGAGGTCCTTCGGCTAAGTCTTGCCTCTGAGGCAACTGTTATAGAATATCTCATAAATAAAGACACAATGTACTAGTGTCAAGTCTTGCTCATGGGGCATAATTGTTGTTTGAAAGTTCTTAGGCTAAGTCTTGCCTCTAACGCAAGAGTTATAGAACATCTCATAAAACAAATAAAGGTCGAGAAAAATGATTAAAAAAAAGAGAAAAGAAAAATTAAAAATCAAAGAAAAAATAAAAAAATAGAAGTTGAGAGAAAAAAATAAAAATTGAGAAAAAAAGGAAAAAACGAAGAAAAAAAGACAAAAATAAATGAAAAAATAAAGGTTGAGAAAAAAAAAGGAGAAAAAAATAGAATTGAGAGGAGAAAAGGAAAAAAATAAAGATTGAGAAAAAAGAAAAAAACGTAGAAGAAAGAAAAAATTAAAAAATAAAAGAAAAATAAAAGTTGAGAAAAAAAGAAAAAAAAAGATAAAAGAAAAAATAAAAAGAAAAAAAGAAAAAAGAGAAAAATAAATATAAAAGTTGAGAGGCAAATGAGCATGGAGAGTTATTTAAAAATATTTAAGGTATAGAGCGGCAAAAAAATAGTTGTTCTATACATAAAAACAAGAACTATTTTTGTAAGACCTTTCTTATGGGGGACAAAAATACAAAGCCAACCCCTTTAAGGGACATTTGTGTAGTTGTCCCTTTTATTGATACTAATATAAATTTATAATCCTAATATATTCCACCTTTTCATCAAACACCCCTCGTAGATTATGATAATTTATTATGTGAGTTACAAACTGAAGTGAGCTGTAAACCAGCAAGCCTACACGTTTTCGAACCAATCTGTACCGATGAGTAGCGGATTACTCCCACATTCAAATACTCATAAATTACTAAAAGAAGTCCATTTCTGAAGCGTGGTTGAAAATTTCATTGTTACAGAGCCTATATCGACTCTCACAAAATTCAAGCTGTCCTTTTCCAGTCCAAATACACACTTCCACCACCCCTTGCCGCCGCTCTCGGTGACCATACGATCTGTTCAACTTGGTTGAAAATTTGAAATGAAAGCCGGCAGAAAGATTTCTCTGCACTTCTGAATTTTCTTATTGATTGTATGGCCGAATCAGGTAAAATAACTCTACTTGGATCACTTATGTGTTAAGTGCTTTTATTTACTGTTACTGTGATCTCAGTCATTTTTGTTCAAAATCGCCTTTTCTTTAGATGAATTGACTTCTGTGTTTCAATATTTTTGGAGTTGGTTAAACCCGTATATGTTCAACTTTTAAATCTTTTAGAATTTTGACTGGTCTGGAACACCACATTGAACAACTTCAATGGGTGTTAATAATCATCTTTCGAAGGTACCTTTCTAGGGCATACGTTTGTAATGACTTATCACAAAATATTTATGCGGACCATGAAATTCTCCCCGGCTATCCTCTGTCAGCATAGGTGGAGATACTTTTGTCTTAAAGGGAAAAATTTGAGTATTGGAAAGAAATAAGCCTCTGAGTAACCACCAATGCTGGTTGGTGGGAGCTGGCTACCAAGATTGAGAAGTTTATTTATCACAAAGCAATCAAGACAATGATTAAGGACCGCAGAATGATTGACAGGGAAATCCAGTATGTAGAGACTGTCAAGAGAAGCAAATGGATTTCTAGAGAAATTGATGTAGCCATCACACATGAGAGAGGAGACACCATCCATATTGGTGGCGATTTCAATCTAGCTCAGAATGCGCAGGAGCCTTTTTTGTAGCTTCCCAGAAAAGGGTTCTGAAATCTCAACATTATCGGAAGTTCACAGATGGGCAAGCAAGAATTGGAATCAAGCCCATGGTCTAAACATCTATGAGATGGGAAATAACTGTTTCCTTTTTGAGTTTGCCTCCATTACTGTTGTTGAACATGTCCTTAGAGGCAGATGGTTGTGGAAGAACCAAAAAATACGACTACAATGGTGGTCGCGAACAATAGGTGCAATTCAAGTCAGGGCAGCTATCAACAACACATGGATCAGACTAGTGGGTCTCCCCCTACACCTGTGGTCACAGAAGGTATTCAAAGCGGTGGGGGACTTCTATGGTGGATGGGTGAAAACGGAGGAGGAAATGGAACTCCATAACCATTCCGAAGGAGGTGAAGATTGAATTCGAGGGTATTGGGTACGTTATCCAAGTTTGGGATGAAACTCCGACGAGGTTTTTCGTCGGAGAAGACAAAGGCGACGTCAATGATGGAATTGGGAGATTCACTTTGAACCAATGGATAATAGAGAAGAGTGGACCCACAAAATCCACGCCCATGCAAGCTGTGCTAGGATTCCCACGTGGCTTGCTCAAATGAATTTGAATTCATTAAAGATGCGCGTGACTTGGGCAACAAAAGTGTTAAGGGAGTTAATGTTTTGGGCCAAGACCCACTGGCCCAAAGTTTCAGTCCTCTAAATGCAGCAAAGCACAATAGCATATTAGAACCTTTCCTCGATGAAATAGAAGCAGTTAAAATAGCGGTAATGGTGCATGGTAGTGAAGATGATCTCTATCCAATTTTTCCTGGAGATGAAGATAACACGCTAGTACTAAATTCACCTTAGAGGGATGACGATGATATGTCGATTATCCAAACAGAGGAAAGAACTGTTATGGACACACATGCAAAGGGCAGTGTACAGGTGAAAGAGAAGGAAGAAGGGGAGAAGCAATTGAAGATGTCCTACCACTGAACTCAACTGAGCATGGAACCACCATGGAAACGGAGAAAGAAATCCCTACTTGGGTTCAGGCTCAGCAGAACATAATTAGACTGAGCAAAGAATTTGGAGTGTACTTCATAGGATGCGAAGAAGTGGCCCTGAATTTATTCATGACAATCGATGGTAAGAGACGAGCAACAGAAGAGGTGGCTGGAGCAATAATTCCTATAACTCCAAAAAAAAATCCCCAAAGACCAGCAGCCGACCAGCAATTTGGTGAGCTTTGGCACAAGAAGCAGTGGGGTTGTTTTATCAAGGAGTTAGATGAAAGTTAACATAGTATCATGGAATGTAAGGGGCCTCAATGGTCCAGGAAAGAGGCTAAAAATAAAAAAACATGATGTGTAAGTGGAGGGCTGATGTATATTGCTTTCAAGAATCAAAATTAAGAGGAGACATAAGGGGGTTATTAAGGAGATTTCGGCAAACAGGAAAGTCAAATTTGCCCAATTAGAAGCTTGTGGTACTAGAGGGGGCATTATTGTACTTTGGATAGCAGTGTATGGGAAGGGGAAGTGTGTGAAGTAGGCACTTATTGCATCACTTGTAAATTCACAGGCAAAACACAAGACTTTGGATGGCATCTCTCCGGTGTTTATGCTCCAAACAATAGAGAAGAAAGGGAAGAAGTATGGGGAGACGGGGGGTGGTTAGAAGTCTATTCAGTGGACAAATGGACCACGGGTGATTGCTGGGACTTCAATCTAGTAAGGTTCCCATCAGAGAAGAAGAATTGTAACAGATTCAATAGAGCAATGGAAGATTTTACAGAATTCGTTAAGGACATGAAATTACAAGACTTGCCATTGATGGGTGGAAGCTTCACTTGAAGGAAGAGGGACAATCAAGACATTGCAATTAGACTTGATAGATTCTTGATCTCAGAAGGATGGGAAGTCTCTTTTAGGAAAGATTAAGCAATCGATCTTACCTAGAATAACTTCTGATCACAACCCTCGTTACTGGAATGTGGAAACTGGGAGAGATCAAATTCCTATTTCAAGTTTGAGAACTAGTGCTTACTGACCGAAAACTTATTGATAGAGTAAAAGAATGATGGGACTCTGAAGTATTTGTGGGAAGACTAGATTACATTCTAGCTTGCAAGCTAAAAATGCTAAAAGTAAAACTAAAAAGAATGGAGCAAAACTGTACATGGCAATTTAAGTTTGCAGAAACAGAACATCTTCAATCAACTAGCTGAACTAGATGTGATACAAGATCAGGGAGTGTTTTTTGATGATGAGTCTAATTTAAGAGCAGTGCTAATAGTGGAGTTTGAGGAAATTGCCAAAAGGGAGGAAGTGGCTTGGAGGCAAAGATCCAGGGCCCTATGGCTCAAAGAGGGTGATAGAAATTCAATTTTTTTTCATAGGACGGGTAATTGCCACAAGAGGTACAACAATATTGATAACCTGGTGATCAATGGGATTAATGTGTCTGAACCATCAAAGATCAGATAAGAGGCTCAGTGTATAATATTGGAGACCTCAGTTCAGTCCTAGAGAATAACCTATGGTCAATGATGAAGACAATATAATACTGCAAGGCCAGTTTGAAGAACAAGAGATAAAAAATTGCGTGTTTTCATGTGCAGGGGATTTATTCCCTGGGCCAGATGGATTCTCAATGGCTTTTTTCATACACTGCTGGGAAGTGATAAAAGATGAGGTGGTAGTTGCCATTCAGAATTTCCATGATTAGGAATATTTTAAAAAAAAGATTTAATGCTATTTTTATAGTCCTGATACCTAAGAAGGTGGGAGCTTCAAAATTGAAGGATTTCAGGTCAATAAGCCTAATTAGGAGCATCTACAAGATCATATCTAAGGTGTTGACATAGAGACTCAAGAAAGTAATGCCAAAGTTGGTTGATGAGCAACATATGGCTTTTATAAAGGGCAAGCAAATTATGGATGCCATTCTGGTTGCTAATGAATGTGTGGATTTGAGGAACGTTTCAAAAGTCAGAGGAATTTTATGCAAGCTAAGACATAGAGAAAGCTTATGACCATCTGAACTGGGACTACATGCTGAAGACACTTAAGAGGATGCGCTTTGGTCGTACTTGGATAAACTGGGTGAAGTTTTGTATATCCACATTAAAGTTGTCAATACCGATTAATGGGTCTCCATCTGGTTTCTTCTCTTATGAGAGAGGACGAGACAAGGAGATCCTCTATCTCTTTTCGCTTTATTTTGGCTATGGGAGGCCTTAGTGACATGCTGAAGACAACTCAGGTGAACAGTAGAATCAGGGGCTTTAAGGTTAATGAGAGAGATCCTGTGGGAGTGTCAATCTCCTATCTGCAATATACTGATGACACACTTGTGTTCTGTGATGCTAAGAATGATCAATTGAAACACCCAAGGGTCATTTTCATACTCTTTGAAGCTATTTCTGGCCTACACATAAATTGGGGAAAAAGTTGTCTATCCTGTTAATGATGTCCCAGAGATCAATGCCCTGACCAATATTTTAGGTGGAAAGATAGGAGAGCTTCCTACCACCTATCTAGGCATGCTTTTGGGTGTCAAGAGCAAATCCTCGAGCATCTTGAACACTCTGGTGGAAAAGTGTGAAAAGAAATTGATCAATTAGAGAAGTCGGTACTTATCTCTGGTGGCAGGTAACTTTGATAAACAGTGTATTAGATGCCATGCCAACTTATATGATGTCACTTTTTTCCATTCCAGGGGAAGGTCATCAAGAAGCTGGACCTACTGGGAGGAACTTTCTGTGGCAAGGCAATGGAGAAGGTGAGAAGAAGTATCATTTGGTGAAGTAGGATGCTGTCATCACCAATAAAAAAGAAGGGGGTTTGGAGATTAAAAACCTGAAAGTCTAAAATCAGTCTTCTTCTTTTGAAATGGCTATGGAGACTTGCATCAGAGGACCAAGGCTTGTGGAAGTCAATTATTGTCTCAAGATATGGGATGCAAGGTCGGACTACCAAGGAGGTAAAAAAACTCCATAGGGTAGGCCTATGGAGATCTATCATAAACCAGTGACCTAAAAATGTGGGGAAACTCTTACCATCAAAGCGGGAAATGGAGAAAAAACTTCTTTCTGGAATGACATATGGGTGGGACAACTACCTCTGAGGCAACAGTTTCCATACATATACAATCTAAATCAACAGAAATTGGCAACAATCCCAGAACTCAGGGATGTACAAGGCTGGAATCTTACCTTCAAAAGACTCCTCAATGACTGGGAAGTGGAAAGATTAACAGAGTTTTACAAGATTCTTGAACAAGCCAAGAGGCTCGCCATTGAAGAGGATAGGCTGATGTGGGAGAAGGACAAGAATGATATGTTTAAGGTGAAATCATCTTATAAGCTTTTTGGTAATTCTACACAAGGCATGACACTTTGGCCTTGGAAGATGATCCGGAAAGTGAAAATCCCTCGTTAGGTGGCCTATTTCACTTGGCTAGTAGCCAGGCAAGCAGTATTGACACAAGATAATTTAATGAAAAGGGAAGACAATTATGTTCCAGTTTTTTTTTTTTTTTTTTTGTGAAACTGAGATAGAGACAATAAACCATCTCTTTTTACATTGCAAAGTGGCTGAAAAACTTTGGCAGAGGGGTGTCAGATGGACTATGCCAAGGAGTACTGCAGAAGTTCTAGCATGCTGGAACAAGGATGGTAATCAGCCAGGGCACAAGGAGAGATGGAAGATTGTCCTAGAAACCCGAGGTGTTTTGAAAAAAAAGAGTATCCCCTTCCAAAGCCTAAAGATGAAGCGCTTAGTGACTTTTTATTTTTGGTGTATTCGTACTTTACCTAAGGAACTGGGGAACGGTACCCTAATTTTAGACAGTTTATGAGGGAGATAGATGGTAGATCTCTTTTGCTTTTCGCTCTATACTTTTGATGTAATTACTGTTGAAGTATACTATTGGTGTATTTCTTGTCTATAATACCAATTAACTTTCTCAAATACTAAAATGGATATAGAGGATTAGTACTAACTTGAGGCCGATGTATGTGTAGTTGATAGATTGATCATTTCTTGGACATGATTTCCTTGGTTAGTGGTGATCTAGAACTTCGTGGTTTACAAATGCTTAAGGCATGTCAGACTGGAAAAACAGGAATTACTATGTGTTTGATGAGTGGATTGTCGTGGTTGTTGCATTCTATGACTTTATGACTTGTAAGTGTCAGAATCTTTATTTACTGCTTGAAAAGATCATATAGCATTGGTGAAGCTTGTATAGGAGTTTATTGTTTTATCGTCATGATATATTCTGTTTGGAGTGACAGAGGTTGTGCTCTATCAAATGCAGTATTCTATGCCTAAGTGAAAAATCATACTAATAAAGAACAGCAAAAAATTCATCTCTTTCAGCTGATTGACTAAAGTGAAAAGGTTGTCTCATTCAGCTAATTGACTAAGAGCCTGTTTGGATTGGCTTTTGCTTTTTGGCTCATTTTTATCATTTTTGACTTAAAACAAGGTGCTTATAAGAACTTTTTTATTTTACCCAAACACGTCAAAAGTGCTTAAAAGCATTTAAAATAAGCCAATCCAAACAGGCTCTAAGGCCACAGCAAGGGCACACTCACTTTTGAATTAAATGGTTCTTTCTCCTCTGTCCCATCTTAGAAGGGCTTTGGCTTTCCTTTGTGCTTGCCTAGTCAGTCAGTCAATCAAGGCGACCGATAGTTGATTATCTGGGCTTGCTCCAATGGGAAGGGCTAATTAAAAGAGTGGCCCCCAACCGATCCTCTCTAGAAGCCTAAAGATCCTAGCTAGTTAGTAGTCCCTGGTTAAAACCTCTTATTGCATGGATTACAAACAGTGCAAAATAAATTCCTTTACTCATTGTCTTCAAAAAGGGGAAATTTCCCTCCTACAAAATAATGTAAGGTCTTAACAGAGTAGTCGTTTGATGGCATGCTATCCTGTTGTCAAATCATGCAAGAAACCTCACTTGTAAATGGTTAAACACTAAAACATTGCTCTTAATGCTGGCATAAGTTAGATGGAGTTGCAGTACACATTTGCTCGAATCCATCTTGTCAGTGGATATCATAGCTCTTCTAGCCCTCATCTGTCTTGTGCAAGTGAGCTCTTCCTGTTGATGTTGATGCCTTTCCCTGGATTTGTCTCTTCGTCCGTCCAAACCATCTCATGCATGAGATGGGTAAATAATTTTTGTTTGATAATCGTGGTGTCCGGGCCAGCTTTCATGCACCTCAACTAATTCCACGGGATACCTTCCACCTCCCACCAATAACAGGTACCAGGTAACTCTGTCTACCAAGGCTAGTAAATTATAAACAATACCACTTGTGAGAAGTGAAGGAGAGCCCATTAATTTGAAAAGTCATTTCACATTAAGGCTCATCATTTGATTGGCACATGAATAATGACATAATAGACTGGGTTGTTGTGATAGAACATGACTATTAAGCTGCCTTTGGCAGTAAGAGAATCTGAGAAGCCAATCTAAAACCTTAAGGCAATGAGTGGAGTGACCCAACAATTTTTAACCAAGGGAGGAATATGAGTTAGTGAAAACTAAAGCTGCTAATTAATGTAAAAAGAAAAAAGTTTAAACATAAAAACTACTGCAGGTCATACTGTCATTGTTCCCTTTTAGGATAGATAATAAATAATTCATCCAAATCTAGAAGAACTTTTGGCTGAAAGTTTAATCTGAAGTAATCTAAACAAATCTAGTGATAGCAATTCATCCAAAAGAGAAAAAGGTGGACTCAGGCATTCAGTTTGCAACTTGAACCTTATAAAAAATGTTGTTTGCAACTTGAGAGAGTTGGACATGCAAAACATCTATGGGCTTGCAATGCACATTGCTTGCCCAGTCTTTGTTAATCTGTGCGATGTTACTGCTTCTACTTTTGGGAGAGGTCTTAGTATGCCTAGTAGTTGTTAGCATCTCTATTGATTTTGTTTGTTTGCTTGTTTTGAGATAATCACATTTTAAGTGGCACTTGTGACGTAAGTAGGCTTTTCACGTTAGAGATTGGAGCAGTGTTATTAAAAGCGAGGAGGCGCTCGCTTTAAGCGCGAAGCGAAGCGATAGGCTATCGCTTTTCTGCCTTGAAGCGATGCTATGGTGAAAAAGCGTGTGCTTCTGGGACTGAAGCGAGAAGCGCAACATCAGTAAAAGCGAGAAAGAGCTCGCTTAAGCGCTGTTAGCTTTTACTAGGTTTTTTTTAAATTATGTAAGAAAGAGTTAGGGGCTTCTTTCCAAATATTTCCCTCTTTTGCTGAGACTCTCTTTCAACGACTGCAAGGTAAGTTTTTCATCTCTTGTTCTTCTTCTTCTCTTTTTCTCTTCTTCTGTTCTCTGTTTCTCTTCTGCGAGGTTTTCTTTTTTCAACTTGCTGTTTTTCCCTGCTTTGTATATCTTTCTATGACTGTTATGCTCTGTGTTGTTTTTCTGATTTGCAATATAAGCTTCTCTGTTATGACTTATGAGGATTATTGACCATCTATTATTTACTTTCTAATTTAAGAATTGAAAGATTTGCTTAATATGTTATTTCATTGAGTTCTTGGTTATTTATCTATGCATATTTAATATTTTTATTTTTGTACTAAATAACGCTTTAGTTGAAAAAAGCATGCGCTTCGCTTCACGCTTCTCGCTTCGGTGAAGCGAGCCCTCATCGCTTTTTCCGCGCCTCGCTCTCCAAAACACTGGATTGGAGGAGCAGGTGAAGACTTGTATTCAGTATCTGGTATTAGAAGCCAATGCGGAGTTGAGAAGAAAAGGCAACTACATGTGACTATGGCAGGCAACGGAACCGGCACCGGGAGTACCGGACCGGTATTAACCGGAACCGGACCGGTACCGGCTCATCCCTTCCGCCGGTTGGCCGGGAACCGGGACGTTCCGGTACCGGTAGTACCGGAATTTTTCACCTTGTTCGTCCCGGTCCGGTACTTACCGAGACCGGACCGGACCGGTACCGGTCCGGTTTACCGGGTCGCGGCCTTTTTTAAAAAAAAAAAATTAATTAAATTAAAATTCGGTTATTTATAATTGAAAAAGTTTCAAAATATATAAGTTATTTTATATTTCTTTTAAAAGTATAACTTAATAAATTAGATTTTTTTTAGAGTTTAAATTTTAAACTCTAAAAGTTTAAAACTTTAAATTTCAAATTTTAAACTCTTAAAATCTTTTTAAACTTTTAAGTCTTAACTCTTAAGTCTTAAGTTAATAACTTACTTATTTAAGTTTGAATCTTTTTAAACTATATCAAACTTTCATTTGTTAAACAACTTTTTTAAATTTGAAATTGTAACTTAAGTTTGAAACATTTAAAAATTGAAATATATAAAAAAGACTTGTATTAAATTGAAGACAATAATTAAAAAAATTTAAGGCGAATAGCCTATAATTTTATTCATAAAAATTAAATAATACAATTTGTATTACAAAATATTAGAAGAGAACCTAATCTACGCAGCCACCTTCTAGGAAGGGTTCTGTTTGAATTAGGCCTCGAACTATCATACTAATATTTGAATCCTTGAAAATAGTCTTTCCGTAGAGTTTCTAAGAATTCCCTCGTAACATTTTCTGGAAGTGGTTGTTGTGCTTGATCCTCCAATGCATCCATGCCGTCTTCACTTGAATTTACCAAAATATTATCTATATCATATTCAAATTGGACAGGTAAACTAGGACGCCCATAATTCCTTCGCTCGGCATTGATCCAATCTCTAAACAATACCGATATCTCCAAGCTGTCCGATGCTAATGAATACCTATGCTCCCCAATTTGATATCTTGCTGCACTAAAAGCGCCCTCCGAAGCTACTGAAGATGCTTGAATAGCTAGCAAATCTCGAACCACCGGTTGAAGTTTTGGAAATGACTTGCCGCGAGTCTTCCACCATTCCAAAAGTTGAGGTTTGCCTTGTGCATCCTTAATGCTTTCCATTCCCTGATTAAGATATTCATCAAAATCATTTCTTTCATTAGAAGTAAGACCAAGATAATTTTCCATCATATCATCAATATCATCTTCATTGAATATCTACGCCTAGAACTTGAAGGTTCTACATTATGTACTTCATCATTTATTCTACTAGAATTATACAAGTCATACAATTTTCTAGCTTCAATTCTTATGCTATCTTTAACATCGGACAAACTAGGTAATTTGTCCTCTTCGGCAACTTCGTCACCTTGGATACTTTGTTCAAATATAATCTCTAAAATATCTAAATTACAATATATTCTTTCAACCATTCGTGATGCACCTATTTCTTTGTAAGTTGGGTTTAATAAACAAACAGTTAAATAAATTTGAGGAATAGGAATAAAATATTTTCTAAATTTTTTAATCATTGCATTAATAGAATCTTTAAACCGTGGAATATTTTTGTATTGAAAATATTTATCAGAAATAGCACATATATTTGGTAAAACTGAACAAATAGTTGGATAATAAAGTCCAGATATTTGTTTTGTAGCTAAATAAAAAACTTTTAAAAATTCTTTTAGTTCATATACTTCTTTCCAATCAGTGTCAGTAATTCTATAATCATTATCTGAATTGTGAGCATTCCAAACCATTTGTAAAGGCTTTCTATATTCATAAGCAACTTTAGCATTTCATATAAAGAATTCCATCTAGTAGACACTGTTTTTGGAATTTTTCTAGGGGGAGTTCTAATTCACGACACCGATTTTCAAACTCTACACGTCTAGACTTTACTTGACATTTAAAAATAAAATGGCATGCAGCTTCACATTTTATACAACCATTATTATACATTGCTACACCATCTCTAACAATTAAATTATATATGTGTGCAGCACACCTAATATGAAAACCGTCAATATAAACAGGGCAAATTGTCGGTTTTAGTTTATCAACAGCATTTGTATTATTAGAAGCATTATCAAGGGTGACACTAATTACTTTATTACAAATTCCATAAAATTGTAAAACATCTATAATAGTTTGAGCTATGTAACTACCGGTTTCAGCATTTCACAATATTTATAACCTAAAATTCTTTTTTGCATGTTCCAATTTTCATCAATCCAATGACCAGTAATAGTGAAATAATCGTTACCATTAGGACTACGACCCATATCAGAAGTGATAGCCATTCTACAAGTATTATAGTTAAATAAACAACGAAGATATTGTACATGTTGTTCTTGATAATCAAAAATAGCTTTTTTAATAGTATTTCTTGAAAAACCTGTGAAAGAAGGATTATACACTATTTGAATATAATGAACAAAACCGGAATTTTCAGCAAAACTAAAAGGCAAGCCACAAAGAACAATCATTTTAGCTAATTCTTCAAGATCTCTTTCTCTACTATAACTACGATGTGTACTAGGGCCAGAAACATTAGACGGGTTTAACTGTGATTGGATCATGTTAGAGGCCCCTACTCCTACAGATGCATCGGGAAGGGGAGTACCATATTTTTTTGCATCGGCTATAGCTACGGCTTGCAAAAATTCATTTTTACAACATCTAAGTAAATGATTTCTTAAATGTCCCGTCCCACCCGACTTTTCCGTAGTTGTATGATTCAAAACAGATTTACATACTTTACAAATAGCTTGAGTTTTATCATCATTTTGAATCATAAATTGCCACACAACAGATTTTTTAGGACGTTCAGCCTTTGGCTTAGCCCTAGTAGGATGTACAAGGGGAGGGGGAGTGGAAGCGGGAGCAGGAGTGGGACTAGTAGCCGTAGGCGGCTCTGTTTCATCATCATCATAAGTATCATTACCATCATATTCATTATCATATTCTACTTCTTCATCTAGCTCTTCATTAAAATTACCAAACCTTGTTTGTAAAAATTCATGATCTAATTGAGTATTTCTATCAATATTAAAAGGAGTTTCATCAACATGTGTAAAATCATCCGTATTTATTCTTAAGTGAGGTTGTTGTCTAGTGTTAGATTTGGATTTAGAAGAACTACCGACTTTAGTTTTTCCGGTTAGTGCATTACCTACCCTACCAAAAAATGAACTTTTACCCTTGCCAATATTTTTATCACCGGATTCCATTGTAAAATATTAAAAGTAAGCAAATAAATAAATACAAAAATTAAATGCAAAAAAATAAACAAGTCAAGAGATGAAAGTTGGAACGAATGTACCAAACGTCTGCGTAAAAACAGACGTGTATAACCAAAAGCCGAAATTGATAGATGAAACTTGAAGCTTGAAAATTGCTCCAAAATAATCCAACAAATAAAATTAACAATTTAATAGAGACTATTAGAGAATAGAGAGTAGAAGAGTAGAAGATTGAGAGTTGAGAGAGTAGATGAAGAAGAAAAAATTTTGTGTAATAAATAATGAAGGGGTGGGGGGTTTTTATAGTTAAAATTTAGGACTAAAATGTATTTTTAAAAACTTTGGGGTATTAAAAAAAGTTTGGGGGGTAGGGGGGTGTTTTGGGGGGGTGTTTGGCTGTTATAGCCGTTGGGTGGGCCCCACTGGCCGTTGCCAACGGCTACCCAACGGCTACTTTAAAAAAAAAAAAAAAAAAAAAATTTGAAAACCAACCGGATCGAACCGGACCGGACCGGACCGGTACCGGGACGGACCGGACCGGGACGATCCGGTAACCAACCCCCTTCCGTCCCGTTACCCCTTCCGTCCCACCCTCAACCGGACGGAACCGGAGTACACCGGACCGGAACCGGACCGGTAAATGAACCGGGACGGTCCGGAACCGGTACCGGTACCTCCCGGTTCCGTTGCCACCCTTA